>PVLD010010560.1:0-70162 GCA_004027595.1 Dinomys branickii
AAAAACGAACTGATCAAAAGGGCCATCATCTGTGTAACCTGAGTAACAAAGATGAAGGTAACATTATGTAGGACAGCATCCAGAGCTAATTCCCTTCTATCTTCTCTATAATTCTGTATTTCCTCAGTCGTTTTTGTACTAGCAGAAATGAAGATAACTTTATATTATACAGCATCCAGTGCAAGTTCCCTACTATCTTCTCTATAATTTGGTATTTCCTTTAATGTTTTTGTGTTAACTAATGTAAAGGTAACTATGTAATACAACATCCAGTTCTAATTCCCTACTATATTCTGTATAACTTTGTATTTTCTGTATTGTTTATGGCTTTTCTGGTTCATATGTCTCCATTCTTTTGTCTTTAAAATAAAGTTTAAAAAAAACAAGGGGAAAAAAAAATACCAAGTTATAGAGAAGATGGTAGGGAATTGGCACTGGATGCTGTATAACATAGTTATCTTCGTATTTGTTATAACAAAATCAATAAGGGATATACAAATTACAGAGGAGACAGTAGGGAACCATCACTGAGTGCTGTATTACATAGTGTTGTCTTTGCATTTGTTAACACAAACAATAGAGAAAACACCAGATTACGGAGAAAATAGGCGGGGTTACCGCTGGATGTTGTATTACGTAGTGTTATCTTCGTCTCTGTTATTCAGTTCTATAGCTGATGGCTCGTTCAATCAATCAATTTTCTCCACTTCACCACCGTTGTTCTACCACCCTGTTGGTGATCTTCCCACTGGTAATAACTGCACTTTTGGTTTATTTACTCCCTCGTGCTCTTCCTTTGGGCAGAGACTTGGCTGCTTCTAAATATGCTATATATTACATGGGTGTACACAAATTACTATGGCAGGAAGTGGAGAAGCGCCCTTTAGCAATTCCTCACAGCCCTCGAGTGTCCAGTCAGGTAGGCAGCATTACATAGTGACCTGCCAGACTCTGTCAGCACAACCACATGTATAGGCTCAGGCAAGTCTTCAGAGCCTTTCTGGGGGCCAGGCAAAGCGCCTGGCATGCTCTGGTGGCAGGGCAGAGCGCCTGGCATGCCCCAGGGGCTGAGTGGTGCCCCGGGGGTGGGGCGGACTGCCTGGAACACCCTGAGGGCCGAGCAGAGTGGGGGGGTGCTGGGCGGAGCGCTTGGAACTGGGGGGGGGGGCAGGGCGCCTGGCACACCCCAGGGGCCGAGTGGCATGCTGCACTTCTGTATTCGTTTGCTCTTCATTCATCATGCCTATCAGTATTCAAATGCCAGAAACTTGTGTTTTTTTCTTGCTAGAGACCTGTGGGTTCCTTATTAGAGTGCCTTCCCAGTTCATTTGTCACTGAGGAATTGAATTTAGAAGTTAGTCGAAATTGTATACACCATCCACAGAAGACTGGATTAAAAAATTGTGGCATTTTTATATAATGGAATATTATTCAGCTATAAAGAAAGACAGTTTTGGAGACTTTGTAGGCAAGTGGTCAAAACTGGAGTCCATACTCATAAGTGAAATAAATCAGCAATACATGTGCAGGCAACGCATTGTATCACTGGTGTAAGAACTCGAGGGTGAGAATATAAACTAAGAGACATGAAGGAAATCTGTTCATAAACAAAGAACAGATGGGACGAGGGAAAGGAGAAAAGAAAGAGACAGAAATGTATGTATGTATATATGAATATACATATATGCAGGAGGGCTAACATGGTTCTACTATTGTATTATATCACTTAATGCTAAGGAATAATTGATGACAGGTTATTTGATTAATATTGTATATCTGTATGTATTATCCTGAACACACACTTCGAAGATATCAATATGCAAAGCAGCAACTATTGGTGGGTTTTTTGTTTGTTTGTTTGTTTTGTTTTTTTGTTGTTGTTTGCCTGTTTTGTTTTCTGTCTTTGGATGTTTGGTTTTTTAGTTTTTATGTTGTTGAGAGGATTAATGGTCTGACCAATTTTGCATGTCTGTATATGGGTTCATATATTTACACTTTGAAGATATCAACGGATAAAGCAATAACCACTGTTGAGACCATGTCACCTTGTCTATAGATCAGTTGTGATTGTACTATTTTTTATGCTAATTGGTGTCTGTTAATATGTTTTTGTACTTTTATTTTTTTAAAAAATAAAAAAAATTGTATACACTTTATATTGTATACACTTCATATTGTAAAATAAAATATATTTTATTTTCCATAGGGGTAGCATGTTCTTGATTTGCAAAGTAGTCTGAAGGATGTGGCCACTTGTTGTTGGATATAGCAGTTAACACAAGAGAGTCCTTTTTAAGGAGGTCTCCTTTTCAAGTGATGGACTTGATCAAAAACAAATGTTATCTTTAAGGTCATGTAACAGAGTCACTTAACAATGGTTTTTGGTTTGTTTTGTTTTTTTTCTTTAAAATAGTCAACATGTTAGGTGTTATGTTGCATATCTTTAATTCCAAGTAGTGAGATTAAAGGCAGGAAGGTCATTGGGAGTTTGAGGCCAGGGTAGGCTACATAATGGGTTCAAGGCCAGTCTGACCTACAAAGTGAGACCCTGTCTCAAAAAACAAAACAAAAAGCAAATAAAATGGTAGTCAGCAAACTTTCTCTAAAGGGACCAGGTAGTATTAACTGCTTTGTGGGCCACATCCGGCCTTTCATGTATTCTTGTTTGTTCTTGGTTTTTTGAGTTTTTGTTAATGTTGTCTTTTTTTCAGGTACCTAAAAATATAAAACCCATTATTAATTCATGGGCTACACAAAAGTAAGAAATGGACTGGGTCAGGCCTATCAGCACTGTTTGTTAATTGGGAGATTTTGGACAGTTGGTGTTACATGTCCTGATTGATGTATTCAGAGTGGCACAGAAGTCGTAGAGGGACTAACATAGAAGCAGAAGACAGTAGTTTATTGCCAAATGTAACATTCCACTAGAGCCATCTATTGAGAAGTGGAAGGCTGAGAGAAAACTGATCTGGGAGGTTTAATATTTTAAACATATTAAGTTTTAGATTCCTGTTAGATTCCTAAGCAGATTGTCAGTGAAAGTTTAGGGGAGAGTCCATGATTGTGTATCTGTCTAAATACACTTCAGTTATAGATAGCATGTAGACCATGAAATTTGATGACGTCTAGGGAGAGAAAAGGACCTTACACCAAGCCAGGAGGCTGCCCAACATTTCGAAATGGATAGAGGAGAATCCAGCAAAGGAGGTTGAGGAGCTTAAGAGTGTCCATGGTGATAAGGAGGAAAACCAGAGGAGTATCCTGGAAGCCAGAAGAGAATGAAGTTTTCAGCATTGTCAAATCATGCTGTCCGGAGAAATATGTGGAAATAATCACTACCCTGGGCATCAAGGACTTTGATGAGACTAGTTTAACTGGACTAGTATTGGCCAGAGACTGCACTGGTGTCATACTAAGGGGAGCGGAGAAACAGTAGTGCAGCAAAGGAGTAGTGTGATGAGGGAAGGTCGCTGTCTTGGCAGTGGGAGACAGGGCATATGTGCTCAGTTATAGGGCGACCCGGCAGGGGAAGGGAACTTGATGATGCAAGAGGGATTTATTTGAATATGTTAAGAATTTAAACTTATTTTAAAAGGCAAACAAGACTTTTCTGGGTTGAAAGGAAAAGGGCAAAGAATTTCCTAAATAGATTAAGGAAAATCTAAGGACATAAACCTTTAAGAGAAAACAGCATATTTAAGGAATGGCAAGCATTCTCGCTGAGTTTCTGCTTAAGCACATTAATAAAGAAAGTAGTTAGCAAGGATCAGATGAAGAAGGACTAGTGTATTAGAACTTTTTATGAAGATAAGGAGGATCATCTGAAGGATTTAATACTAGGTAAGTTTTATAATAGCATTTTTTATAGGTGAAATAAAAGAAGATAGACATAGAGACTGACAAAATTGTAGACAGGGAAATCAGTGAGGAAACTGATATAATAGTCCAGGCCAGTATATTAAAATAAAGCTTTGTTTTGTTTTGTTTTGGAGTCCAGAGAAATTCACTGAATATAGGATTAGGTGCAGTCAGTTACGCATTTGATTTTAGTTATTTATAATAATGCCCATATAGTAGTTAATTAAAGATGTATAGCAGTCAGGTAAATAGATATCAAGGCTGGAGATACAGCTCTGTGGTAGAATACTGACCTAGTATGTGTGAGACCATGAGTCTGTGCTCCAGTGCCAGAAATGAGTGAATGAATGAATGAATGCATGCTCTAGAGTGCAAATGCGGGGTCTGACCTGGAAATAATCACTTAGGTGAGGCATGAACATGAAATCTCAGTTGTCAGTGAGTGTTTCACTAGGGAAAAACAGTGTTAATAACTTGCCAAAAGAAATTTAGGAAGCATCAGTTTCAAACCAGAATATGAGCAGATTTTGCAGTTTGCAGACATAGCCATTACTGAAAAGGGAAAAGAAACCTATCCATTTTTGTCCTGCTTAAGTGCTTCTTTGTTTATTTGTTGTTGTTTTTTGGTGGAGCTGGGGATTGAGCCTAGGGCTTCACACATGCTGGACAATTGCTCTGCCGTTGAATTACACCCCTAGTCCTATTCTTAAAAATATTTTTATTTTTAACCTGATGATTATTCTTTGCAATAAATTTGAAAATATGTATTTGCCTTATTCTCTTTATTAAGATTGAAGAATTAGAAGAGAAACTTAACGATGCACTTCACCAGAAGCAACTACTAACTTTGAGATTAGACAACCAGTTGACTTTTCAACAGAAGGATGCCAGGTAAGAAAAGTTAAAAGAGAAAAGAAAAAAAAAACCCACAAATATTTAGCAATTAAACGTAACTTTATTACCTGTTTATACATGTTATTACAAGCTAAAACAGAGAAATTTTGCTGGAAGTGCTGGCTCATGCCTGTAATCCCAGCACTCAGGAAGCTGAGGCAGGAGGATCGCTACAAGTTCAAGGCTAGCCTGTGCTACATAGTGAGTTTAAGGCCAGCCTGAACTATGTGGTGAGACTTTTATCTCAAAAAACCAACCAAACAAAAAAAACCATAAAATAAAATGGAGAAATTTAGTCAGAGCTGATAATTTTCATGTCTAGACCACCAAAAAATAAACTATTTGATACAGTACATAAAACACAGAGGGCCAGGAATATAGCTCAGTGGCATAAGCGCCTGCCTAGTAGGTGCAAGGTCCTGAGTTCAATTCCTGGTACCAAAAAAAAAAAAACACAGAAAGTCAAAATTCATCTTTCAGTAAGTAAGCATGGCTCAGAGCTGGGGATATAGCTCAGTGGCATAAGCACTTGCCTGGCAAGCCTGAGGTCATGAGTTCAATTCCTGGTACCAAAGAATAATAAATAAAACTCATTAAGCGTGGGTCAGTGTAAGTGTACCACAAAGGAGCACTCCAACCTGAGCACCACGTAAATTGCTGTCTAGATCACTGATCTTTTCCATTTACCCTATGAAACATACTGATTGATTGTCATGGCCCGTTGGATTTTCCTGGCTTGAAGTACTTTCTATTATAGCTACATATTTTCTCCAGCACAGCTGAGTGCTTACCAGTAATCCATCTTAATCTCAAATATGCCTGTGCCAATTATACTTACTGTACTTTGGTAATTTAATTAAGAATAATGAGTGCTAAAAAGATGCATTTTTCTCTTGAAAATATAAATAAATTCAGTGGGAACTATCGGTAGAAGTGACAGAAAGTAATCCAATGAACTATAGGTAAGTCAGGTTTAAAAATTGGGTCCAGGGCCAGGGATATCAGTCAGCAGCATAGCGCCTGCCTGGCAAGCACAGAATTGCGAGTTTGATTCCTGGTACCAAAAAAAAGCAAAGAAAAAGAAAAATTGGGGCCAGAAATCAAACTAAGAAGGTCTCCTATCTCTATAAAGAAATAGAGCTTGGAAATCATAAATAAACAAAACATATGGAAACAAAGCATGCCTCTATATTCAAAAAAATCTGGACACTATATAAAAGTGCAGTGGGGGCCGGGATATACCTCAGTGGCACAAGCTCCCATCTGGCAAGTGCAAAGTCCTGAGTTCAGTTTCCACACCAAAAATAAAAATGCCACAAATCAATGTTTATTTCTGTGTTTTAATTAGAATTAAATGTGTAAAGTAGGCATCTTTCTTTTTTTCAGATTTCACTAGCATTTTCTAAAAAGTTACCTGACGAGTTGTTAGCTAGGACATTAGATGGATCTCAAACTTCAACAAGTACCTGGAAGACTTGTTAAAAAGGTTACTACATTCAGCCCTCAGATTCTGATTTAGGGTAGATCCTGAGAATTTGCATTTCTGGCAGATTCCCAGGCGATGCTGATGCTATTGGGAAAACACTTTGTTAGACATACTGAATGCCACGGAGCAGGACGTTAGCTGATGCTGCAGCAGTGCTGTTAATAGCAAATGATGCTAAAATGTGGTTGGATCATGAATGTGAAAGCAGAGTAATAGGCTGTCCTGATGGACTAGATGTGGGGTTTAAGAGAAAAAAAAGAATCAAGGATTGCACCAACATTATAAAAGATGGAGTTGTTATCAACTAAAATGAAGGAAATCAAAGTGAACTTTTGTGAGTAAAGAGTAGGACATGTTAAGAGTTATTTTGTTAAAAATCCACAGGGACTGGGCATGGTGGCTCATGCCTATAATCTCAGCATTCAAGAGGCTGAGGCAAGAGCGTTGCCATGAGTTTGAACAAACAAAAAAATCCACATGGACATGTATGAAAATTATGGTGTGAATGTATAAATCTGACAGTCATTTGGATATAACCAGTATTTAAGTTATGAAACTGGGTGGATTCCCTAAGAAAGTGAGTATAGACAGAGAAGACCAAGCACTCACCATTAAGAAAGGGAAAATGAAGATTCTGTAGGAAATGTGTTTTCTTGGAGATCAGATGAGAAAAAGTTTATCAAGGAAGGAGGGGTTGAACTTAGTAGTAGAGTTCTTACTTATTATGCATAGGCCTTGAATTCAATCCTTGGTACCACACACATACAAAGCAAGAAGCATTCAGTGTGGAAAGTGCTATTATTAGGTCATTGGTGTGAAAAGAGCTAAGAATCAGTCATTAACAATCTGGATGCCATTGGTGGCATTGAGATCTAAGGAGAAAGAGCAGTTGACACAGGATTAAGAAGAAAGAAATTAGAGATCCCTTTTGAGCAGTTCTCCTCCCATAGGGAAGGAAACCAAGGGGAAAGTGACATGGGGTCAAGAGTTATGTTTTCATTTGTTTTAAGATAGAAGAAATAATAACGTTTGTCTATTGACAGAAGTAATACAGTAGGAGGGAGGAGAACTCAAGTTGTCCCTTCTCGCTTGGAATCTTGGGATGGGGAGGTAGCAATAACAGCGTTTGCCTGTGTCCTTGGAGAATGATGACTGTGCAGGTGGAACCCCAGTGTTGAATGAGCACTGTATGATGGTGAAGTGTTGTTGTATTGCTTAGAGGAGATTCCCTGAAGTACTGGAATAAAAGGGTAATGAAAATTACTTTAATAAGTAGCGTCCAGTGGAATAAAGGGCTTGTTGGCAAGTGCAAGGTCCTGAGTTCAATCCCCAGTACCGCCAAAAACAAAAAACAAAAAAAAATAAGTAGGGTCCAGGGAAGTTGTATGAACAAATGTATACTTCTGTAATTTGAATTTTTTAAGTTGTTCTTTTAAAACATCAACTAAAAATTTATGTGATTACACATGAATTAGTATGGAATTGTCATTTCATGTTTAATTGGTTAAGTAAATTAGCATTCAGCTGGACCCAGGAATACTACTGGATTTTATATTTCCCAGTTTTTTATTACTGTAGAGAACATTGACAAAGTTAAATTTCAAAGGTTCTTTAAAGCTTCTATAAATTATCTCCTAATGTAGAAAATATCAAGAACTAATGAAACAAGAAATGGAAACCATTTTATTGAGACAGAAACAACTAGAAGAGACAAATCATCAGCTAAGAGAGAAAGCTGGAGATGTTCGTCGGAACCTGCGTGACTTAGAGTTGACGGAAGACCAGTATGAGAGACTGAAAGCTCTCCCTGAAGACCAGCTTTCCATTCCTGAATATGTATCTGTAAGTCTCTTGTCTCACTTAAGGGAAAAAGTATGTGTTTTCAAACTGCTGTGCATATGTTAAAGTACTCAATTAATGAATTATCTTAGGGTATTGATCTGAAGATTATAATGTTCAGCTCACCAAAATTTAAAGGGTCTTGACTTTTGATTTCTAAGGTCAAGCAATAAATAGGATTCGGAAGTTATGAACTATGTAACTTTAGAAATGAATTACTTTATCACACAGTGGTAGTGATAATGGTCTCAAAAGGAGAACTTGGGGAGGTAAACTGCAGGTGAATTGTTGCCCTGGGTTGGTTCTGGATTGCGGAGCGAGTGGAGTTGGTGTGTGATTATGGGGGTGTCGTGTGGTGAGATTAGTTCAGGACCTTGATTGCACTGCTGGTGAAAAAAATCGGCACTTGAGATACAGAGATAGTCTCAAATTGCTTGGTCTCAGTATTCCTTAATACTGTACAACTCACTGCGGATCCCCAGAGCGCTTTTTCTTATACCGGTTAGGCCATATCTGTCATACTTGCCATGGTAAGAGTAAGGGATTTTTATAAATAGAAGAATATTGAACCAAGCATAGTGGCACATGCTTGTAGTCTTATCTACTCTAGAGGATGAGTCAAAGAGGACTGTTTGATTCCCGGAGTTTGAGGCTAATCAGGGGAATAGAGCAGGACCCTATCTTAAAAAATAAATAAATGCATAAGTATATATTCCGTTAGCCTTAAGAACCATGATATGTGTATTAAGGAATGTCAGATGATAGCCAGTATAATAAAGAGACTAATTTCTCTCCTCTAGTTTGCTGGTGGCTTTTTAGTTTTATAGGATCTTGTCAGATGGAACGCTTAACTGAGTTAGGTAGAAAATTGCCTGAGAAAATTATGAATAGGAAGAAAAATCTGAACTGAAGTATTGATAGGAAAGATAGCTCCTCTCATCTTGATTTTCCCTCACCCTGCAGCGGCAGCGGTAAGCAGAGCTCTGTCAAGAAGCTTGAAATCAGAGCAAGACAAGAGCCGGAGTGAGCTCTGTGGTAGAGTGGAGTGCTGCTTGGCTCTTGCAGGACTCTGGGTTCAGTCCTCAGCATCACAGAGGAGAATGGACTTTATCTCATTATCAGATATTTCTTGTTTCTCATATATTTAGGCGTTGGAGGTTGAGCAGTCTACACACCAAACAAAAATTCTTGTCTGCATGGAGCTTACCTTCTAGGAGAATGACACAGGGAGTAATTTAAATATTTAATATAAGAAATGTGTGTTGGTGGGGAGAGAAGAACAGGAGTGAAGTCAGGGAGTGCAGCCAAGTTGGGGTGCTGCTTTGAACTGGGGCGAGAGAATTAGAAAGCTTTTATTGGCAAGGTACCCTTGATCTAGGACTTCCCGAAAGACGGACTTCCCGAAAGACAAGGCCTGAATCATGAATTTATACATGGTTTAAGAACGGTTCTCATAGAGGAAGCAGCAAGAACAAGGCCCTGGAACAGTTGGTGTGTCCAGGGGTTTATACTCAGTTAGTGCGGAATGAGCAATACTTAGATATGGAGTGCGTGCTGATAGGGTATGAAGAGAAGAGGAGGAGTGGCTGTTGGGTTGTTAACCCAGGGGCTGGGGATATAGCTCAGTGGAATAGGTGCCTGACTGGCAGGCACAAGGTCCTGAGTTTGATCCCCTGTACTGCAAAAAAAAGTAAAGAATAAAAATAAACTACGAGTCTTCGTTAACCTAACTGAACAGTAAGACTTCCAGTGTTAGTAGTCAGTTCAGTTAGTGACTGTTTTGCTTAATTGTAGTTATTGCCTCTTATTAATGGTAACTGAACTCAAGTTGTTTCTAATATTTATGCATGGGGGATATATTCCAAGAGTATTGGTGAATGACTAAAAATATAGATAGTACTACACCCTTTATAGTATATACTGTGTTATTAAGTGTACATACCTATGATTGTGTAATTTCCAAGTTAGACACCATAAAAATTGACAGTTACTAATAATAAAATGAAGTATTATAACTATCTATTATTTATTTATTTATTTATTTGCAGTCCAGAGGATTGAAACCAGGGCTTCAGATATTTTAGATGAGCACTCTTGTCATGGGGCTACATCCCCAGCCCTTTAAAAAAATTGTTTTTAATTTTAGGACAAGGTCTTATTAAATTGTTAAGGTTGATCGTAAACTTTTGATCCTCCTGCCTCAGCCTGCTGAGTAGCTGGGATTATAAGTATGTGTCACCATGCCCAGCTAACAGTTTACTTTTATAAAAAATTATTTTTAAAAATTATTATTGAATTGTATACTTTTTAGATTTTCTATGTAATGTCTTTGGATGGTGGTTGGCGATAGGTAAGTGAAACTACGGAAAGGAAGCATGAATAAAGCAGAGTATTATACTGCAAGTTAGCAAATTTTGTTTGTAATCTGCACTTTAAGATTGCTTATCAATTTTTTTTTTCAAGATTCGGTTCTATGAACTAGTGAGTCCATTAAAAAAGGAAATCTGTGAACTACAGATGAAAAAGAATGACCTATCAGAAGAATTAAGTACGAATAAAGGCCTACTGAAGCAACTGACAGAGGTTTGTAAGGTTTTGATCACTGGTAAGAAGCAGCTCCAATTTTTTCTGTAAGGAATTTCTCAGTATTTGCAGTGAGGAATGTCAAAGTCAGTGATGGGAAAATGGGACTAGAGAATGCTTACTGCTGTGATCTTCATGAGGAATGAGAACTGAGTTAAACTGGAAGTAGTCGTCTTAAAACCTGAGGAGATAAGTTCATGATACTGACCTGTAATCCACAGTTCAGCATTTTGTTGTTGTAGCTCCTTTTCATAGTCCAGCTGCTCTTGAAATCCTAATGTGGACCACTATCTTAGGTACTATCCTTGTTGCTGAGACAAAATACCTGACACGCAAAGTTAATGGAAGAAAAGTTTATTATAGCTCACAGTTAGTAGAGGTTTCAGTTCATAATTACCTGGTCCAGTGCAGGGTGGCATGGCAGAGGGGCATCACAGAGGGCAAACAGTTCACGGTGGGCAGAAGGCAGGGAAGTGGTGAGGGAGCGAAGCAGCAGTTTTAGGCTACCTGCCCTTTCGATGGTGCCACCCACATGTAGGGAGGGCCTTCCCATTATCCATACCCAGAGCTTTGTTTAACCGGTCAGGAAACTAATCTAGTGATCACACACCTTTAATGCCAGCATTACAGTTTAACCTCAGGAGCACCCACCCCAGATCCAGCCATCTCTGAGAAGTCCCACCTGTGAGCACGTGAGGCTTTTGGGGGACATCTAGCCATAAGAACCATATCTGAAAATGTAAGAGTTATTTTGCGTGTATTTTTAATGCTGCTATGTCAGGAAATTTACACATGAAACAAGAAGGGTGGGACAGGCTTTAAAGAGGATTTCTTTTAGGTGCCCTAAGTAAGAAAATAGTTGACATTTTTCTAGCATAACTCTTAAGTTCTGATTTGATGAGGACTAACCCCTTTAGTCCTTGTATGTAAGTACTAATAGCACCTCATTCGTTTTTAAATGAATATATTCCAATCTGGTTGATAAATTATATAGTCATAACTCTTCTATTGGTAGGAAGGTCGACTAATGAGTGGCTTGTTTATGACTTTGACCATACATTCCAGAACACTACTATGTAGTTAGTTTGCTAAGAAAAAAATAGTGATTGATTCATTTTATGCATAAGAGTTAGAAAGAGAATAGCTCTTCAAGTATTTTATCAATCTTAGAGCACTTCAGGTTAAAGTTTACAAATAGAGGCTGCTGTAACTCTTGCCTTGTCTGGTGTGAAAGACAGCTATTGTCCATTTATCAGTCATTCTGCTTCATCAAATAGTTAACTTATAACACTTGTTCTGAGCATGTGTACTGATACTGGCGTTAATGCTAGTAATGGACACAGTACTGGGCTAGGTACTGGCAATGTTAGAACAGTTGATAGTATGTTGATACTAGCATTTATCGTGTGACCTTGAACAAATCCTTTTCTTTGGGCAGTACTGGGGATTGAGCCCAAGGCCTTGCGCATGCTAGGCGAGCAGTCTACATCACCATTTATTCATTCATTCATTCATTTATTCATTTATTCCACTTGGACCAGGGTTTCACTAAGTTGCCCAGAATGGCTGTGAATTGGCAATCCTCCTGACCCCCTACCCCAGCCTCCCAAATAGCTGGGGTCACAGGCATGTGCCACTACCCCCTGGCTAAACTAGTCATTTAATGTTACTTGTCCTTCAACTGGGGAAAATAATACTGTTTGTACTTCATTTTATTGGATTACCCATGTTTCTGTTTAGAAGGAAAAATACTATTTTAGCAATGTTGCGTACAACTATTTATAATATTTCTTATTTCAAGGGTAGTTTTTATCAATGATTTACATTCCAAAAGTAATTAAAGTTATTTATATTTTCAGTGCTCTACTGCCTTCTTAATATCAGACACGATGTTCCTGTCATTATATAGCCAGTGTGACATGTAGTTTGAAGCTCAGCTTCCTTCGTCTCCTCGCAGGAGTGATGTTAGAGAAGCCATTGTACAACTGCTCCAGGCTTCTGTTGGTTTGTGTCTTCTTTTCTGCTAATGTACCACATTTTGCCTGTGAACTGTTCTGCACCATTAGAAAAATAGCTATTTAGTTTTTAAAATATTTTTTCAGTTGTCAAAATAAAGGAAAAAGTTAGAAGGCCTAAACTTAGCTATTAATTGTACAGCCTTGGGCAGATCATTTAAATGCTGCTGCTTTTATGAAATGCCCAGGGTGATGGTAGCGCAGGGGTCACTGGGGAAGAGGCAGACAAGTTTCGTTCGGACTTGGTTCTGCAGCAGCTTGTGCTGCCTGAGCATCCCTAAGTAACTGGATGGATGGAGTTATGTTCAGGTGAGCTGGATAGGCTATATCTGAGGCAAAAGATTTCAGTGCGAAAGCATGTTCAGGCTTTTGACATACTGAGAGATCTGTTAGGTACACAATTGTAGATAGGCAGATGTGTGAATCTGAGTTTAGAAGATACACATTTGGGGGCTGCGGATATAGCTCAGTGGCATAAGTGCCTGCCTGGTAAGCACAAGGTCCTGAGTTTGATCCCCTGTACCGCCAGGAAAAAATGAATAAGTAGATAAATAGAAGATATACATTTGGGAATCATCAGCATAGAAATGACCCTTAATGCCAGGTTGAAGTCACCAGAGAATAGTGCATATAGAGAAGCAAACTGTGCCTAGACTGTAGGGCAGTTCAGTACTGCAGTGCAGGAGAGAGAAGGGAGTCGGCAGTAAGGTAGAGAAATCAGAAAATTTCATGTCGTGGAAGCCAAGAGAAAAAGGTTTGTCTAGGAAGAGAGAGTGTGCACTTGTTTCAGATGTCATTGTAGATCCAGTTAGGTGAAGACAGAATTTGTGTTTAACAAGGTCATTGAGAACCTTGACCAGACAGGTTCTGGTGGAGTAGAGTGAAAAGCTTGGTGACAGTGTGTTTGAGAGTGAAAGTGTTTTATGTTCAGTTGAGGAAAACAATTGAATATAAAAGTGTAAATAACCCTTCCTAAGTGATCTTGCTGCATAGGGAGCAGAGACAAGGTTGGCAGTGGCAGGAAAAGGAGGGTCTTATTCTGTTTCTTTTGGGTAAATTCGTAAGTATGAAATTTTCACTTGATTGTTGGTAAGTTTCATTCTAGTTTGGTGTTTAGATTGCGGATAAAATTTTTCCTTTATACCATTAAGAATAATTAAATTGTCTGCTTTAGATTTTCCCTACTAGCCTGGCATTCTGGCTCATGCCTGTAATCCCAGTGAGGAGGATCACTGTGAGGCCACCTGGCTGCACAGTGGGTTCAGGGGCAGCCTGGACTATGTAGTGAGACTTTGTCTCAAAACAGAAAACAAACACATAAGTATGTATCTTTAAGTATGTATCTTTCCTGCTAATTCTAACATCTCTGTCACCACAAGTTGATCACTGTTGTCTTTTCTTTTAAGAATATCTTACATGTTACTGTAACTTTAAACTTCTACTTTAAATCAAAGAGTAAGTCTTAGAAGATAGCATTGTTACTACTGTGTTGCATAGATTATTCGTTTTGTATTTCTGTGAACGGTGCTGATGTTTTTTATTTTAGAAGCAGTAGAGTAAGTTTTAGTTCAGCTTTATTGGCCTTGGTATTTGGGCTGTGTGAAGTCTGTCCCACACATATGTTGTTCAGAGGGTAGCAGAGATTTATGCAGAATTATCCTCAAAATTCACAGGTCCTCCTGTGGTTGCCCCCAACTGTCTTCGAGTTTTCCAAGCTAGAGAGACTGAGGATTTTCGATTGTATCTTTAGCCAACGTGACTCTGAATGAGTCTGCCCACTTGCTAACCACCATTAAAAGACCAGGAAATTCTTCCAAATGATCTCCCATTTGTAGCTAGACTCTCTTCTGCCAAATGATCATTTTCCTGGGACTTCAAACTTCAGCTTTAATATTTTGTCCAGAATTTATAGTTGATGCTGCAGCAGGATTGGCGATTGGAGTTTACTTGGGCACTACATGAGGCAGATACAAGTGCAGAAGGAAAACCCAGTCTGTGCATGTAGGATATTTGATATTTTGATCCCCATGATTTCCTTAAAAAGCACTGAGCTTCATTGGAAGCTATTTTTTCTTAACATGTTGCGCTTTTACTTACATGAATGGTAGCATATCATATAATATGAAGGAAAATAATAGAAGCTAAATTAAAAACATTACCAGACCTTGAGCAACAAGTGCAGTTTTTAGAATGTTTATAACTTTGGTTGTTTGTACTTTTCACCAACTAATAGTTCTTCCCAGGGCCTGGGATATACCTCAGCGGCACAAGCGCCTTCTTGATAAGCACAAGTTCCTGAGTTCGATGCCTGGTACAAAAAAAAAAGAGTATTGATAATTATTCCCAATAAAGATATAAAGTTCAGAGAGTAGAAACTATAATCTTGATAGTTGAGGAATTTTACAACCTGAGAATACATAAATACTGTTAAGATCTGCCAAGTGAATTCCAGTGGCTAAGTATGGTTGAATTTTATACAATCACAGGCTTTGATTTGAAAGAGGATAATTCTAAAAGTACAAGGAGATATTCCTGTGTTTTATACAGCAAGTGGTAAACAAGTAGAAAATTAAAAGAGAAGGCAGCAGTCAACAAATGCAGATAGTGTCCCAAAAATGATAATGACAACATCATGGTCACTTACTAAAAGAAACTAATATATTTGTTAGATGTTTCCAAGTTTTAAAATTTTTTATTTTTATATGATATAAGTAGATATTAATAAAGAAAATATAAACAGTAATATGAAAAAATAAAATTTCATAACAGGATGGTTAATATACTGCATATCATGATTTTAAAAGAACAGCAAAAGTGTTACTCATAATAACAAATCATAGACAAAAAAAATTGTCTTTGTAAGCAAAGAAAAAACAAATAAAAGGACAAAAGCAACAAAAGAAACCAGTAGTATAAATGAAACAAATTAGCATTTGTTTCAAAAACATTTTGAAAATAATTTGAGGAGTTATTTGAACTTCTGCATACTTCCTATTAGTTTATCTCTTATTTTGCTCTGTGTCTGTCTCTGCCACCCACTCTGACTCTCTCTCAGAAAAGAAACCATGCAATATTTAAGTGTGTGCGTCTGACTTATTTCGCTTAACATGGCCTCAACTACATCCATTTCCCTAGCAGTGCCTCAAGTGTCTTTCTTTATGCTAGAGTATTACTCTATTTTGTATAACTACCACATTTGCTTTATCAGTTCATCTGTTCATGGACTTATATGGTGTTTTCAAGATCTAGATATTATAAATTGTGCTGCTATCAACATGAGTATGCATGTATCCCTATAATATGATGACTGACTTTTTGGGGAAGATTTCTAGAGGGGAAATAACTGGGTCAAATGGAATTTCTATTTAATTTCCACTTGAGAATCTCCACACTGATTTCCACAGTGCGTGTACCGGTTTACATTCCAGCCAACAATGTAGAAGAGTTCCTTTTCCTCCATTTCCTCACTAGCGTTTGTTATTTAGTATTTTTGGTGGTGGTCTGTCTTTACGGGGTAAGATGGTATCTCGGTGTAGTTTTAAGTTGCGTTTTCTGGAATGGCCGGCAATATTGAACATATTTTCACGTGTTTATCAGTCACTTGTACTTCTTCCTCTGAAAAGTTTCTGTTCACTTGAATTGTCCATTTTTTTACTAGGTCTTTTAGTATAAGGGACAGTGATTTTTTTTGAGCTCTGTGTATATTCTTGATGTTAGTCCTCTGTCTGAGGAGTAGCTGGCAAAAGTTTTTCTCATTCTGTAGGTTTTCTCTTCACTCTGTTGGTTGTTTCATTTGCTGTACAGAAGCTTTTTAATTTACTATGATCTTGTTTGTTCATTTCTGGCATTATTTCTTCTGCTGTTGGTATTCTGTTGAGAAAGTCCTTGCCTATCTCCTTATTTCTCAGAGTTTTGAGACTGGCAGTTAAAAAGCAAACTTTATTACATTTTAAAACTGTTCAGCTTGCCTTATCCAAAATGGTCTTTTTTTACCACATGGTGGCAGCATATATACACCTATTTTTTTTCTTTTAAAACCGTTTGGGTTTCTTGGAAAATGTTGTTTACTTGAAAATGTTGTTGACTTAGGAACCAAGTATTTCGTTAAATTACCTTATTTTCATTTATGTTTCTGGCTTCATAGCAACCGCTTACCACCAATCAAATACTATTTTTCCCATAGTAAAATCCAGCAGGTCTTTAACTAGGAGAAAGTATTATAAAAACCAAACTTTTCTTCCATAATGTGTGTGTGTTCTTTAGGTCAAAGGTGTGTCAATTATTACATAATTATGTCCACCAGAAACATTCAGAGATGATGATCCGCACAGTCGCAGTTCATCTAACTTTGCTTTTGTCCATGTACTTGCTAGTTCATGGCAAGGATGAGGTGAAAACTGTGCTACAAACGTTACAGAATGTAACTCTTCACCTTTGGAAAAGAAGTAATCTCCTGATTTGCCAATTTTATTGATTTTTGGGATGTTCTTTCATATTTTTCCAGGTTTTTAATTATTTGGAAATAATTTTGAGACACTTGACACTGCAGGTCTGGAATATATAAATACCAGTAATACTGGACAGCTTTAGCATATTTTGAGCCAAATTTTATATATGTATATGTGTGTGTGTGTGTGTGTGTGTGTGTGTGTGTGTGTGTGTGTGAACTTGTATATGATATTTAATGAATGAGTAATTATGGAGACTTTCATTTTTTATGAATTTTCTTTGCAGCAGGTCAGAACTTGAGGGCATCCCCTACAACTACAGCTATTTAAAGCCCTTTTCTTTCCTTTCTTTTTCTTTTTTCTGTTGTGGGGTTAATTCAGCATGTTTCTTCCACTCCAAAGAAAGCAGTGTTAATAATACTGTACAGTATAAGACACTAATGAGTCGGCACTTAATAAAGCTATTAAATTTCATGAGGAAATGGTGAAATATTTCTTATGAGAGCTTTGGTAACTAGGAAGCAAAAAGTGTTTTATTCAACATAACTTCCTTGTTTAGAAACATAGCTACATTTCTTGAGAAAAATTCTGCAAGATTTCCTGGAGGCTTTTCATAAGTAATCATATGTAAATAATCCAGTTTTCTATGATAATAAGGTATTTCATTTCTTGTTATTCAGGTTTTTATGTTTTTGAGATTTATTTCTGTGCTGCCTACTTGATAAGCTTATAAGAAGTTTATGTTATTAGGAGCTATAATTATCCTAAAGTATTGAAAAATTCATTAGTAAACAGCAACAGATTTGTTATTGTATATTGAATTCAAATTAAAAAGCACATTTAACATTTAAATTCATATATACTTCAGTAGATTCTAATTTTGATCTAAGGTAGAACTAAGAATCTCAATTTTTAATAAAATCTCAGGATTCTAATGTGCTAAGTACATAGACCATGAACATAAATTATTTTAAAGTGAAAGGTTTTTTTTGTTATTGAAGTTAAAGGCCTTTGAATTCTTAATTACATTTCATGATTTTTATTAAATTCATGATTTTAATTCTCTATTTTAACACTATTCCTTGTGTTCAACATAAAAATAACATATTTAATGTATTGAACATGTCTGAAAATATATTTGGGAGTAATAGCATCAACAGTATTATACCTTATGGTTACTAAATTCTGTTTTTTTGCCTATACCTGAAAAACCTATTGTTCTTCACAAACCTACTGAATTTTTATAAGTAGTATAAACTACTTACAGATAAAAGTATATGGGGAGAAAAGTTCATGGGAAAGCTAAACAGCAATTTTAAATACTGTATGTCATCAGGAAGAGGCTTCATGTGGCTGTTTCATATGAGGAAACTTCTAAGTGTAATATGACTTAGTTTTTTCATTTGCCTACTGCATTTATGATCTTAATCAGACCTGGTAACACTTCTGATTTTTAATTTCTGGGGTAGGTTTTGAGGGGTTTGTTAAATTTTCAGATGAAATTTGAGCCAAGTGGCCAAGAAGGTGTAGCACCCATAGTACAGCAGGGGAAACCCACTCATAAGGGATCTTGTAACCAAATATCTTTGCTTAAATCCAGAGATACTATGACCACTTCATTCTCTTTATCTCTTGTGTTTCTCAATCCAAAATCCATGGACATATTATTGAGTGTCTTGAGAGTTCTTTTTGATCATTTTTTAACTTTCTGACTTAATCTCTTTAATGATTTCAGAAATAGGTGCATGTGTTGGGCATTCTGATTTATAATTTATGAAGGAGCACTATCACCGTGGTGTCAGTGTTCATGTTTGCACTTAATATTGTCATACCACTAGCCCACAAACAATAATTTTAACAGCTGTTGATATATAAAATACACATTTTGGCTAAATAAAGATCAGTTGCTAACATGGATCACTGTATGAATAAGGTTTCACAATTAAAATAAAGAACAATTCTGACAGTATTGGCTCTTCATACTATTTGGTATAGCTGTGCCAAACTTGAAACTAAATAAACTGCTATTTGTTTTACCATTTTAAGGTTCAGTTGTGTACTCAGCATGGGCTACTGAATATAAAAGCATTGCTGTTTCGGTTTAGTTGAAAGGAGGAAATACAGGGATCCTAGGGTATGACATTATGAACATATTTCATTTCCTTTGGGCAAGCTAGAGTTCCAGTTATATATTGCTACATAACAAATTACCCTAAAGTGGTATTACATTAAAATAATTCATTGTTTGCCAGAGCACTGAAGGTGGAAGGGTTTCAGCTGGGTATTTCTCTCCTGACCCAGGCTTGGGTGGTCGGAAGCCTTTAGTCAGATGCTTGAAGTGCGGGCGGGATGTCGGCACTCTCACCCTTCCCGCCTGGCTCTCGCAGGCGTCCTTCGCCATGGCGGTCTCCGGACACGCTGGCGCCCTGCAGAGCAAGCACTGAAGAGGTCTAGGCCACAGTTTAAAGGATTTTTAAGACCTCACTTCACAATCCCAAAACATTATCTCTGCCACATTCATATCATTAAAAGGAATCAATTATACTTCTTAGAGAATAGCTTGCCACGTACAAAGGAAGAAACTGATAGAGGCCGGCTTGGAGACGGGCTGCCACCATCTGGCGTTTCTGTCCTCTGCCTGAGGAGAGCCTGGTGGCGGTGTGAGAGAAGCCTGAGGAGGAGCAGACAGGTTGTTGGCAGAGCGTGGCCTGTAAAAGTCTCTGGATCTCTCCCTCAGCCTCTCACCCCAGGTAAGAGGGATTCAATCATCTTTGCCTCCAGAGAGCTGAAGAACGGACTAACGGGTTTCATTCAAAGAGAAATTTCCATTTTGACCTGAAAACCATGCATAGCTCTGTTGGCTGTAAGAAATGTGCGTAATGTAAATTGATGAGGAGAGATTGAAAAAGGGATTGGCTAAGAATTATGACAAAAGACTGCAGGATGATAATATTGATATCAGGATGTACGATATGAACTCTAAAACAGGACAATAAAGCATGTTAATGAAAGTTGATTTTATAGTCGATAACTTACACATATCAAATGATATACTATAAAGAAAAACGAAAATTTGATGAAACTGCAGTGAAGTTTCGGAAGTTTAATACACCTTTTCGAAAACTGGATGGATGTAATGGACAGAAAAGGACGTAGAAGAGCCAACTCTCTCAGTAATTTTGATGAAGTTGCTTTATAGGGAGCCTAGCATTCTTTAAATCAAGAAATCATTCGAAATGAGAATACTTTATTTCAAAATTCTTAAGGCTCTTTTAAAACTGTGTCAGAGGAAAATCCATTGCTTTCAAATGCCTTTGTTATGAAACAAAGGCAAAAAATAAAGACATACACTCAAGAAAGGAGAAAAAGAATAGAAATAAGGTATTTGAAATCAGTAGACACTAATCAAGGAAATAATACATGTAACTTTGGCAACAAGCTTAAAAACTCCAACTGAAATGTGCCAAGAAAATGTAGCTTACTCAGAAGAAATGAAGGGCTTCAGCAGTCAGTAGAGTTACAAAGCTGAGTAAATGTGCACTGCTGATGATAGCCACAGGCTCGTGGACGGGTTACCTCAGGTGGGTCCACAGCTGATTCCTGTTAGAGCCAGCCTGTTGTAGTCAGTTAATACTATTTCAGACTGTTGAGAATGATGGGAAATTCAGAAATTCAAAACAAATCTATCACCCATTGTACTTATTACTGCAGATGCAAAATTTCACAATAGCCACAGATGAATTTTGCCATTGTATTAAAAGTGTCATACTTTATGATTAAACAAAGCATATTCCAGGACAAATAATAAATACCCATTACATCAGGAAGGTAAGACTTATCTCAGTTGAAGCAGTAGCAGTGTGCGGTAATTTTCTTCATGAGTCCACCTTGTGAATGAAATATTTTCCTTCTGTCCTCTAGCAAGGAAGGTAAAAGACTGATGAAACCTTACCATGGAACATGTAAGAACCATCTCTTAGAAGGAAGACAACATCAGAAAAAGATTTTTCCACTATTAATACGTTAATGAAATGCAATTAATTTGTATTCCAGTATTTTTCTTGATTATTTGGGGGAGAAGGTTTGGAAGTAAGAAATATACACAACTGAGTGAGAGTAAATGATTTTAGTCTTAAGAAAAAATAAATTTCTTTGGATTGCCAAGATAGGTATGAGAAAGAGACACAGTTGGAATAAGGTAAGAGTTATTCAGTTAACTAAAAGCTGAATATAAATTTCAAAACTTGCCTACTCATCTAAATGTGATACTATTATAAATACAGGCAAATATCAATGGATCAGAATATGGAAATAAATCTCACTATATTCCACAATAGTAATAGTTAAGCTGGAAAATAATTATTATAAAGGTCCTAGAAGTAAATATTCCTCTGTTAAAAAGTTTTTTGAGGGTCAGGAATGTAGCTCAGTGGCACAAGCACCTGCTTGGCAAGCACAAGGTCCTGAGTTCAATCCCTGGTACAAAAAAAAAAATCCTGACTGTATTTCAAGCCAGGTGTGGTGGTGCACGCCTGTAATCCCAGCACTCAGGAGGCTGAGGCAGGAAGATTGTTGCAAGTTCAAGGCCAGCCTGAGCTACAAAGTGACTGAACTATATAGTGAGACTCTGTCTCAAACAGACAAAAAAAAAAATTCTTTTTTTGTCCTCACAGTTTATATAATATGTAAACATTACTTGCATGTGGGTTAAAAATTTCAGGAGAAAAATTAGGCAGTTACTTTAGCAATCACAAAGATTTTTAAGTCATGGTTTATAGATCTTCAGAGGGTATCAAAAAAATTTCACTTCTAATTGAAAGGTACCGTTTTCCTCAATTATAGATATAGGAAAATATACAACTTTAAGTAAAATTTAGTTCTGGAGCTTGACTGACCACAGGTGATTACTGACTAATGCATTAGATGAGCAGATATGGAGCATTTTTTCACTGTAGAACTTTTTATGCCGTTGCACCATTCTAGAGGTCTGCGTAGTTTTGGCCAAGACAGGAGACTCCAAAAGCGTAAAGAAAAAGACATAAAAGATACCACATACAAAGTTTAATATTCGGGGGAAAAATTAAGAATGCAAGTGATAAAATTTATTACTGATACTATTTAAAGCTCCTGTAAATTAACAAGAAAAAGGCAACCCAATAGAACAATGGATAGAGAAGTAGGCATTCATAAGAAGTGGAACTCCAAGTGGCAGATAGTCAAATTTGTTGGCATTTTGAGAAATACACTTGAAATTATGAGAACTGAGATTGTGAAAATGAAAAGATCCAGTATCTGTCTGGACATGAGAAGATGCACATTTTGCTGCTGATAGAAATGTGAACTGCTGTGTCCTGTTGGACAGCTACCTAGCAGCATTAACTAAAGTGGAAAATCAGCACCCTTTGCTGTTGACTCTCTGTACCCTGCAGTACACAGCGCAGTAACGGTGTGCTGCGTGTGTGCTCAGGACGGTTCAGTGTAGCACTGTTTCTGGCAGCAGGCGGGGAAAGAGAAGTTGGGGGGTGCAGTGGAGAGACTAGAAGCAATAAATGCCTGCAACACAGCAGCAAGGAAATGGTTGTATAAACCACAGTACAGTCTGTACTGTAATACAATGCAGCCTTTAACATGAGTCATTTAGGATCTCCACAGGGCATTGCTAAGTCAGAATTCAAGTATTACTATTTTTGTTGTTGGGGGGACCAGTCCTTGCCATTATTTATGTGTGTGTGTGCGTGCGTGCGTGCGTGCGTGCGTGTGTGTGTGTCTGTGTGTCTGTGTGTCTGTGTGTGTACATGAACACTAACAGGAAAAGGTGAGTGTTACTTAATATGAGTTAAATGAGGATCAGGGTGAAAGGGAAGGAGAGGGAGTTCTTTTCAAATCCTGCGTTTAAACAGAGGAATGTGAAATTTCTGTGTATGTGTATGCATTTCTTATGTAAATCATATTTGTATTTATTTAAAGACTTTTAAATGTTAAAATGTTTGAAGTATGTAATTACAGTAATTTACTAATAAATTTATTTTGCATGATAAATTCTTTGGGCATTGTATAGAATTTTAAACATAACTTAATAACTTGGTCATCTTCAGTGTTAAGATTTAAATTTGGTTTAATAGTATCTGCATCAATACCCATTGAAGGCCATGATTTCAAATTTGTTTCAGTAGTTTGCTGAATAAAATATTAGCAGCAAAATTATTTCCCACCACATCAGCACAGCATTCTGCAGTGGCTGCTCCTGCTGGGTCTGTTAGCTAGGACTCGCTCCTGGATAGTATAGCAGCACACTGGCCTGCACAGCAGCAGGGGGGGGGGGCTCGGGCACTTGCTCTGCGCATGAGGCCTCTGGACCTGGGAGTGTCCACCTGCATCAGGAAGCGGCAGAGACAGAGTAGGAGCCTGATTCCAACCTGGTGTCCACAGCATGAGAAATGCAGTTTCTCCATCCAGATTATTTGATTTGTTTCCCTTCAAAAATGATTTAACTTTTACATTTGAATTAGTAGTTATTCAAAGATATAGTTGAAGCATGTAATGTATTCATTTTTTTATTTTTTAAAAGTATAAAGAAAAGAAAACCAAAAATAAAAACAACAACAACAAAAAAAGGAAAACATTCACAAAAAGACACAAAGTACCACAAGAGCAGTACAATCAAAATAGAATTACAGACAAAGTGACAGGGAATCACCAGTGGTTGCTGCACCACACATTGATAACATCAGAGTGCATGTTTCTGAAATCACATATAGACATACAATCTTGATCAAACAACCATGAACTGTTCCTTACCATAAAGCGACACAGGTCAACAGTGGCACCAGATTAGCCATCCTGCATATACACGCATAGATACATATCTGTCCGTTCCTTTTCCTCCTCCTCTCATCCCACCTGTTCCATACCTTTGAGCAGATTCCCTTCACACACACCCCATCCACATTCCTATCTTCAGGTTCCTACACCAGTGATACAATACACTGCCTGCACATGAACCTCTGACTTATTTCACTTAGGAGTACGGTGTCCAATTGTGACCATTTGCCTACAAAGGCCCCAAATCTGTCCTTCATAGCTGAGTAATAATTCCATTATATAAAAATGCCACATTTTTTAATCCAGTCCTCTGTAGATGGACATTTGGGTTGCTTCCACAATTTAGCTATTACAAATCATGCTGCTGTAAACCTGGGTGCACATATATCACGGTGATATGATGCTTTCAGATCTTCTGGGAAAATACCCAGAAGAAGAATAGCTGTGTTGAATGGGACCTCTAGACCAAGTTTGCTAAGGAATCTCCAAACTGATTTCCACAGTGGTTTCACCAGTCTGCACTCCCACCAACAGTGCAGAAGAGTGCCTATTTCTCCACAGCCTGGCCAGCATTTGTTATTGGATGATTTCTTAATGCTGACCAACCTTACTGGGGTGAGATGAAATCTCAATGTTGTTTTTATTTACATTTCTTGAATGACTAAACATGTGGAGCATTTTCTCATATATTTATTTGGCATTTGTATTTCTTTGTCTAAGAAATGTGTATTCATCTCAGATGCCCATTTCTGGATTGGGTCTTTGAATTTGGACAGGTTCATGTTTTTTAATTCTTTGTATGTTCTAGATAGAAGACCTTTGTCCAAGGGACAGCCAGCTAGGAATTTTTCCCAATTTATGGGTTTTCTTTTGACTTTGCTGGTGATTTCTGTAGATGTGCAAAAACTTTTCAGTAAGATGAGGTCCCAGTTACTGATTCTTTGAAGTGTTTCCCTTGCAGTTTGATTTTTTTTCATGAACTGTCTACTCCTATGTCTTCAAGATTTTTACCTACTTTCTCTTCCAATAGATTTAGAGTTTCTGTTTTAATATTGAGATCTGTGATCGACTTTGACTTGAGTTTGGTGCATGGTGGTAGCCTTGGGTCTATTTTCAGTCTTTGGCAAGAGGCAAGCCAATTTTTCCAGCACTATTTATTAAACAGGCTTTTTCCCAGTGAGTTTGTTTGGCCCCTTTGTTAAATACTAGGTGACTGAGTGTGTTTGTGGTTATGGCTGCATCTTCCAGTCTGTTCCATTGATCCTCAGGTCTGTTTTTTAGCCAGTACCAGGCTGATTTTATTACAGTAGCTTTGTAGTATAATTTCAAATCAGGGATTGTGATTCCACCTGACTTGTCCTTGTTGCCCAGCATTGCTTTTGCTATTCTGGGTCTCTTCTGGTTCCAGATGAATTTAAGGCATGTTTTCTCTAGATCGGTGATGTATGTTAATGGTAGTTTAATGGGAATTGCATTAAATCTGTATAACAATTTTGGTAGTATGGATATTTTCACAATGTTGGTTCTTCTTAACCATGAGCAGGGAATGTTTTTCCATTTATTGAAATCCTCATCGATCTCTCTTTTCAGAGTACTGTAGTTTTCATTGAATAAATCTTTTACATCCTTTGTTAGATTGATTCCTAAATATTTCAGTTTCTTGGATGCTATTGTAAAAGGTATAGTTTCCTTAATTTCTCTCTCAGACTGTTTGTTGTTTGTGTATAGGAATGCTATTGATTTTTGGGTGTTGACTTTGTATCCAGCTACTCTGCTGAATTTGTCTATTAATTGAAGGAGTCTTCTTGTGGAGTTTTTGGAGTGTTCCATGTAAAGAGTCATGTCATCTGCAAATAGTGATGGTTTTACTTCTTCCTTTCCTACCCTTATTCCTTTTATTTCTCTATCTTGTCTAATTGCTCTGGCTAATACTTCCAGAATTATGTTGAATAGGAGTGGTGACAATGGACATCCTTGTTTTGTTCCTGAGTTTAAAGTGAAGCTTTGAGTTTTTGCCCATTTAGCATGATGATGGCTGTTGGTTTGTCATAGATGGCTTTGATCAGATTGAGGTAAAGGCTATCTTTCTTATTTTTTCTAGGGTTTTTAACATGAATGTGTGTTGGAATTTATCAAAAGCTTTTTCTGCATCTGTTGAGATGATCATGTGATTTTTGTCTTTGACTATTGATATGATGTATTACATCAATTGATTTGCGAATATTGAACCATCCCTGCATTCCTGGAATAAATCCAACCTGGTCATGGTGTATAATTTTCCTTATGGTTCACTGTATTCTATTTGCTAGTATTTTATTGAGTATCTTTGCATCTATGTTCATTAGGGAGATTAGCCTATAGTTCTCTTGCTTGGTTGTGTCCTTCTCTGGTTTTGGTATCAGTAAAATACTTGCCTCCAGAAATGAGTTAGGGAGAATTGCTTTCTTTTCAATTTCATTGAAGAGTTTGAGGAATGTTGGCATTAAATCTTTGCTGAATGCTTTATAGAATTCTGCTGTAAATCCATCAGGGACTGGGCTTTTCTTTGTCAGTAAGTTTTTAATGACATTTTCAATCTCTAAGTGATATTGGGTTATTCAGGATTTTTGTATCTTCCTGATTCAATTTTGGTAGTTCGTACATTTCTAGGAATCTGTCCATTTCTTCTGAGTTTTCTGTCCTATGAGTGTAAAGATTTTCAAAGTAGGTATTAATGATCTTTTGAATTTCTGTGGGATCTGTAGTGATTTCATCCTTTTCATTCTTTATTGCATGAATTTGAATTCTTTCTTTTTTTGATAAGGTTGGCTAGGGGTTTATCAATTTTATTTATTCTTTTAAAGAAGCAACTCTTTGATTCATTTATTTTTTGTAGTGTTTTCTTCATCTCAATTACATTAATTTCTGCCCTGAGTTTTATAGTCTCCTTCCTTCTTTGGGCTTTTGGTTTGGGTTGTTCTTCTTTTTCTAGAATTTTGAGGTGTAGCATTAGGCTATTTATTTGCTCACTTTCTGTTTTCTTCATATGTGAGTTCATTGCTATAAATTTCCCTCTGAGGACTGCTTTCGTTGCATCCCACAGATTCCGGTAGGTTATATTTGCATTTTCATTTGTTTGTAGGCATTTTTTAATTTCTTCTTTAATTTCTTGTGTGACCCATTGGTTATTCAGGAGGTTTTTGTCTAATTTCCAAGTGTATATGCAGTTTTTGGAGTTCCCTTTGTCATTAATTTCGAATCTCATTGCATTGTGGTCAGATAATATGCATGGGATAATTTCAGTTCTTTTGCATTTAGGTAGGTATGCTCTATGGGCTAGAATGTGGTCTATTTTAGAGAAAGACCCATGTGCAGCTGAGAAAAATGTGTATTCTGATATTGTGGGGTGGAACACTCTGTATACATCTGCTAAGTCCATTTCTTCACACCTTTAGTTCAGGTCTGTTATTTCTTTGCAGAGTTTTTGTCCAGTTGACCTGTCTCTTTGCATCAAAGCAGTGTTTAGATCCCCTATTACAATATTGTTATTAATTATTTGGTTCATCATGTCTGTTAAGATTTGACTTACAAAGTTTGGTGCTCCAGTATTTGGTTCATAAATGTTTAGGATTGTTATCTCTTCCTCTTGCAGCCTTCCCCTAACTAGTATGTAGTGGCCTTCTTTATCTCTTTTGATTGTTTTCGGATTGAAATTTACATTATCTGCAAACATAATAGCTACCCCTGCTTTTTTCTGGGAACCTATTGCATGGAGAATTATTTTCCATTCTTTAACTTTCAGTCTGTGGATTTCTTTTTGAGTAAAATGTGTTTCCTGTATACAGCATATTGTTGGATTTTGTTTCTTAATCCACTCTGCCAGTCTGTTTCTTTTGATGGGTGAATTGAGGCCATTTACATTAATGGTTATAACTGTTATATGTTGGCTTATTCTTGTCATGGTATTTACTTGTTGTTGCTTTCCTATTTTTGCTATCTGTTTACTTGCTTGTTCTGCTGAAAAATTCCTTTCTATTGTTTTTCTTGAGATTGTGGTCTCTTTTTTCTCTGTCAAGAACTTCTTTTGGAGCCTTTTGAAATGTTGGTTTGGCACTCATGAAGTTCTTCAGTTGTTCTTTGTCATGGAAATATTTTATTTCTCCACTGAATTTGAAAGATAGTTTTGCAGGATATATCAGTCTGGGTTGGAAGGTGTTTTATTTCAGAATCTGTAATACCTCGCTCCAAGCTCTTCTTGATTTCATGGTTTCTGTGGAGAAGTCTGCTGTGATTCTGATGAGCTTTCCTTTATAGGTGATCTGTTTCTTTTCTCTAGCTGCTTTTAATATTGTGTTCTTTTACTGGATGTCTGGGATCTTGACTGTTATATGTCTGGGTGTGGCTTTATTTGGGTTATGGCTTATTGAGGTTCTATATGCTTCGTTTAACTGCACTTCCGTATCTCTTACCATGTTTGGGAAATTTTCTGCTATTATTTCTATAAATACTGTTTTTGTATCATTTGTGTTGCCTCCTGCCGTTTCTTTGACTCCTATTATTCGAATATTATTTCTTTTTGCCTCATCTTGGAGCTGCTGGATTAATTTTTCCTGGATCCTTGATGACTTTAAGAGATCCTTCTTTTCACAGTTGCTAGCTGCCATGCTGTCTTCAGGATCTGAAATTCTGTCTTCAGCTTCATTGAAGTGGTTTTACAAGCTTTCAATGGAAGTTTTCAATTCCTGGCAATCTCTGAGTCTGTTTCATGCGTTCTAATTCATTTCTAAATTGTTCATGTAACATTTCCATTTGTTTCCTATATTCTTCTATTCTTTTATCTGTTTCTTTATATGTGCAGAGCATTTCTTCCGTTATTATTTTCACTTCATTTTTTGCCTGAGAGATTATTCCTGCTTTAATCTCTTCTGTGGCCTGATGGAGTTGTTTCTTTACTGCAGATGTGATCGTTTCAGAAATTGCAGGTATGTGGCTTCCTAGTTCTCCTATATCATTGTTTTCTGGCCTTGTTCTGGGTGGGGTTGAGTTCTGTGGCTGCGTTTTGCTCCTCTGTCTTGTCATTCTGGATGCCAGATGAAAAGTGTTGAGCTACACACTACGCAGACAGCTCACAGATGGCTGTAGCAACCCTAGTTTACCCGGATATCAAACTTATCCCCAGATGTTAGCTCACCATGAAGCATTTGGCCCAGGAACCCCAGACGATTGCCGAGGTGCCAGGCTCAGAGCCTAGCTCCGATAGTAGGGTAAAGTTGTCTTACCTGGCAGAGCACCAGAATGGGTCTTACCTGTCAAAGGTTGGCTGCGAAGCCTGTTCTACTGTTACTGTGAAGCTGGGCTCCAGCTCTGCGGGAAATTCGGGAAAGTCTGGAAGGTGCTGCTGCTCTGGTAGAGTTTATTCACCCAGCTAGAATCTTGCGGGAAAAGCTGCTCCCGTAGCTCCCCCGAGCTGGTCTGATGCTGTGCAGGAAAGTGGCGTGGGCGCGGGCGCTCTAATGGCGCCCAGGGCCGGGCAGAGCACGGTGTACCTCGGAAGTGCTGCTCCCTTAGCTCCGCTGAGCTGGTTTGGTCAGTATTCATTTTTTAATACAGAGCAGATGTAATGCTTCGGTTCTGCCTATCTTTAGAAGGCAAAATTTTTTAAAAGACCTAGTTTTTGCAAATCTCGACAATGATAGAGACTGGAAATAAAACATACTTTGTTAAAAGTAAAAAGACAGTTTTAAAAAACAGTCCATAATAATCTAAGGTTAATTGGTTTTCTTATTCGTTTCGGTAATAATTGCTTGGGTTAGGCTCTTGATAATGTGGAACTGGTGGGAATTTTGAGGAATGAATCCTTTCTTGCCCCAGCAACTAACGAGCCGTTTCTTACCACTCACTGAGTGACTCTCCAGTGTGAGCTGCTGCTGATTTAAATTACTGACTCTAAGGTGACTGTTAGGATATCGTCTTTCCAGTCTTTAATTGCCCTGTCTCTCCACAGTCAGGAGATCACTTCTTTTAGATTGCACTTTCTTTTCATTTTACATGTTATGAGACAGAAAGATTTTAATGATGCTTAGAAATTCATTGTATCCAAAGTAACTGTCTTTAGGTTACATTCTGCTGCTTAAAATATGCCAACTTAATTTCATTTGTACTTTTTGTAGTTTACGTTCAGTATTACTTTGTGAAATAACTTCAAATACATCTTGAAGGAATAACTCTAATGATTGAGAGACTCCAAAATTAACTTTGATTTATGACATGTTATATTTGAACCCATGGGAGTTGTAATTGAAGCCCTTTTAACACCCATAGTTGATTAGTAGATAATAGTTTCTGATCAATGGTTTTACAGTTTTTGCAGAATCAATTCCTCAAAAAAACAGAAACTTGAAGAATAAACTAAATTTTGTATGATTTTTGAGAACCTAGATTCTAGCTCTGCCGCACTGCTAGTCCTAGAAGCCTGCACAAATCATTCAGCCCTTCCCGGCCTAATGTCCTTATCTTGAAACTAGGAAGATTGTAGTATATTATCTTCAGTGGATCTTTCACTTTTGAAATTCTGTGTCTAAAATGGTTATTTCCTGCTGTTTGGAAATAGAAATACGAAAATAACATCGCATTATGAAATGAAAAACAATATATTAAGTATTTGATAACTTAGTCAAAATACTCTAAATACAAGAGTTTCAGGGTTTTTTTTTTTTTATATCAAATAGTCAAATACTAGAGAAATTCACAGAACAAAAAAAACGTGTTTTCACTACCCTCTATAGATGTCTTCTTTTCTATTCCTTGTACACACATAACTGTATTTTCTGCTCAGGTAACATTTGCCCCACTGAAGCTCTTATTTTGTTTTTCAAATTTAAATGGAAGTATATAAAGCAATTTTAATCTATAACATGGTGGATTTTTCACACAGCAAATCCACCAATTTAATAACCACCCGCATCGAGACAGAAGTCCCACTTATGTCATCTCTCTCAAAATCTTTGAGAAAATTCTGCACATATGTTGCCTAGATTATTGCTGTTTCAGCTGTGCTGTTTTATTTGCAGATACAGAATAATCTTTCAGTAGGAAAACTAATAATTTGTTAAGTACTTATTAATTGTAATTTTCTAAACCCTAAGTGAGTCACTGTAAAAGATAGTGCTATGTGCTTCATTCATGTGGAAAAATATCAAAAAATTCATGGGTATGCAGAGGTAAGACAGGTTTGGTTTTTTTGCTTTGTTTTTGCTTTTTGCAGTATTGGGGATTGAAGGGGAAGGCTTATAGACAAGATAGAAAACATGCCATTACAATAACAGATACACTTTTCAGGCTAGAGGTAGCCTGTGTTTCCTCATAGGGGTAATTCAAGAGATAGAAAAGATGACATTAAACCTAGAAGTCTCTTCATTATATATAGAAAGCTGGCAAATAATTGAAATTTGAATACCTTGGGTTGTCCTTATTTTCCTGTGTACTTTTTTTATTAGAAATTAAAATTTGGCCGCTGACCTTTTTACTATAATTAGAAATTTTTTATGTCTTTATGTTTCAGAAGATTAAGTTTTTTCATCTTGTTTTAGTCTATTTAATGTCCTATTTTGCACACACATTAATGGCAGACTCTTTAATAGAATACTAGGAACTGGAACTAATATAAACAACTTTTTAGTTTTTTCCCTATGTTGTGGGAGTAATGGCTCCTCATTGTACATGTGATACATTCTCTGGCAGAGGTAAAAATAAGGTGTTATGAGAAATCATAAGACCCACATCTACTCAGCTTTGAGACCTACAGTGTGTATTCCCACAGCAGTTGATGCTGAGGGAGGACCAGAGAGAGAACTCCACTTCAGCCTTTCCCACAAAGTTACACGTGGTCTTCAAATTTGGTTCATTTATAGAAAACATGGTACTTTTCCATTTCCAATGCCATGCCTTGCTCTATTTTCTAGTAATAGCTGAGACAGATTATTTTGTCTTAGCTTCAACATACAAAAAGTGAAGGGAAAATTTTTCAGTTGTACAATCGTAAAAGTACTGGTAGAGCTGGGCATGGTGGCACCCTCCTGTAATCCCAGCACTCGGGAGGCTAAGGTAGGAGGATTGCCATGAGTCTCAAGGTCAACCGGGGCTACATAATGAGTTCCAAGACCTTGTCTCAAACAACCAAAGAGAAAAAGAAAAAGTATTGGTAGAAAGGGTGTTCCCGTAGTGAAACTTCTGCTTGTTTTTGCTCATATGGTGTCTAGATTTAAGGGGGGTAAAAATACACACACACACACACACACACACACACATATCATATATATATATATATATATATATATATATAATTTATATGTACACGTGTGTGTGTGTGTATACTATACATACATACATACAGATACATATATGTACACAGACATTCTCCATGGAACTGCTCTCCCATGGAGTCATGCCAAGAGCCTACATCCCATGTATTTCATGCTCTAGTGCTATTGTTCCCTCGAGATGTTTACACTTTTGAATTTTGGACTTTGACCCTCACTAAAAATAAAATAACCCTCTCTGTACATCTGCATCATCACATCATCTGTACCTCATTCCACCTTAGTTAGCATCTTCCTCATTTACAAACCACCAGGATATTCTTTTTATATAATGGAGGTCTTGCTCTAGGTTTAGTCCTGCTTTTCACTTCCACAGCTACCTGGGTTATTTCTGTGTCCTTGACCTTAATTGTACTGACCTTGTCATCTCCAGTTGATGGCCCTCTACCTCTCTGTCTCTCAGCCTACATTCTGTGCCTTGTTGTCCACAGTTGATTTGCTCCCAACATTGTCATTTCGTTTTGGCCTCTAAATGTACACTGTTTCCTGTATTTTCACATTTATCAGTAATCTGTCTCCAGCTCATTTTAACAGGATTTCCAATACATATTGCTTGCCAGTCCCTTTCTGAATTTATCTTCTTTGCTCTATATCATGTTACGAATCTTAAACCTTTCTCTTGCCAGTGTCCCAACTTTCTTATCAAATCAGCTTAAGTAAACCTGAAGTCTTGTGTTTCTGGGCACCACTGAAAAATCACATAAGCAGCAACAAGCACAAGTCTATCATTACCAGTCACCACTACACCCACACAGTTGTGGGGCAGTTCTGTTTCTTCCTGCCCTCTCCTTTTCTTCAAAAATTATTTTAGGCATTCACCACTCTCCTCACATCTCCAGCTTTCTGATTTCCTTCTCACACTCAGTGATGACTTAGTATTTTATTTCGCAGAGAAAATGGAAATCCTCAAATGAGAGCACCCACAACTTCCTGCCGCCGAACCTACAAACATATTCTCATCTGCCCTCATTTTTTTTTTTTTTTTTTGCGGTACTGGGGATCGAACTCAGGACCCTGTGCTTGCTAGGCAAGCGCTTATTCCACTGAGCTATATCCCCAGCCCATTGCCCTCATTTTGGTTAGTTTGCTTTTCCTTACTGGTTATAGTGGGAAGACTCCCTCAAGGAATGGAAAAATCATACGTCTTCATAAACCAAGTGGTGATGATAAGTATGGGAAGCATTAGGATCAGGAGCAGGCCATGACTGGAGGCAGGCTGGTAAGAGCTTCCCTAAAAATTCAAGTTTCTAGTGATGTGCCCCAGGTGGGGAAGTCTGTGCTAAGTGGTTCTGCCCTTGAACTAGTCTGTGTGCCTGGACTCTGGATCCCATCTGCCGAAGCCTTCTGAGGGCCTTGACCCTCTGGAATATTCTTCAATTCTCCAAAATCAATCCCTCTTTGGCAGTTAGCTCTTCCTGTCAGCACTTGGACATCTTCAGGGCTGGACCACCTTTTAATGCTTCGTTAGCCCTGCTTGCCTCTCTGCTGCTTTCCCTGCTTTTACTGTTAACCATAGAATGACTTGGTGGCCATTTTGGTGTTGGACAGGCTTGGAGTCCTTGTTTCTCGCTGTCTGAGACTTGACTCTTGAAGCCCATCTTCTCATCTTGGAAGATAATCTTTATACTTACTCATGAACTGTGGAAATTATACAAATAAAATAGCACAAAACAAGACATACTGAGTATTTAGATATATTTCCTTAGTTTCCGGCTCTCTGGTTTCTGTCCCTAACTGCAGATACTTACAGGTTTTTGTTGGTTTTCTTGGTAGTGCTTATACTAATGCCTTGTTCATCTCAGCGCACTCTCTCCTATTCCTGACACACCTCTGGCTTTCCCTGGCTTCTGTTAATGCTCCTTTGAGTTTATTGGCCTGTTTATCTTTTGTCTATCCTTTAAATGTTTATATTCTTCATAGTTACATTCCTCTGGCTTCTTTCATGGTCTTTGTGCATTTATTGAACTATTAATTTGCCAGGCATGGTGATGCACACCTGTAATCCCAGCACATGTGAGGCTGAGGCAGGAAGATCACTACAAGTTTGAGGCCAGCCTGGCCTATGCAGTGAGTTCAAGGCCTGAACTACATAGTAAGACTATCAAAAAAATCTAAATAAATAAGTAAATAAATAAACAAACAGTTTGTAATCTCTCTGGAAGTCAAAGCAGAGAAGAGGCATTATAACTGTATTGGTTTGTAGCTAATCAGCATTTCTATGTGTTAGGTCTTTTTATAATCACCTTATATGTATTACTTGGTAGAATCTTTACAAGAACTCCGAAGAAAACCCTTAGGTACAGAGAAGTGACTAACCTGTCCAGTGTCATAACGTAGGTATTTTAGTTCTAGACAGTTAATTCTAGGGCTTACCTCCTAATCATACTACTGTCTTCCAAAACAGTTACATGATTAGTAGTGTTTAGAAAGATAAAGCAGTATTCAGAGGAACTAAAACTTCTTTAGGATTTATGTCTGATGTATGTTATGATCCTTTGGCAAGTAATAGAGCATACTTGCCTATAATCCTGTAATAAGTACCAGGGTAACATTCCATTCTCATTCTCTTCAATGAGAGAGAACATAATGCTAAAAAATAACACACTATATATACCATTTCCCCATAATTAATCTCTCAGAAGGCCCTTTGATAGTTTTGGGACCTAATATTTCAACATTATGTTGAATAGCTTTTGGAGGAAAAAAACTGACATACTCAACTTAGTACTATTGTGCCTAGCCCAGGACCAGTCACATAGAAATAATTCATCCAGCATTGGTGGAGTGAATATGACCACACTTAGCTGGCCAGCAGTCAAAAAGGAATGACTTAGAGCAAGATGTATTTAACGTGCCAGGTGTTGGGGGGTGGGAGGTAGAGTTAATGGTTGGCTGCAAGATCTGATAAATTTAAAGGGGAGAATAAGTAGGAATTCAATTTCTGAGTCCTGCTTTCCCTCCAAGTTGCTATTATTCATTCTGATTCGATTCCAAAGCACTCACTTTATTTTATATTCTGTACCACATGCTGTGTAGTTATGGAGATCTAGTGGTAAACAAAACAAAGTACCTGTCCTTAATATTTCATTCCAGTAAGGTGTAAAGAGAACTACATTGTACGATTGAAATATACAGTGAATATTTAAAGTTTTAAAAAACTTACTACAATAAAGCCAGGAGTGGTGGTGCACACCTGTAATCCCAGCACTCGGGAGGCTGAGGCAGGAGGATCAGTATGATTTCAAGGCCAGTCTTTATTACATAGTGAAACCCTGTTTCAAAAATACGTGCATACATATAAACATAGAAACTTACTACAATAAAAGGTACACTGCCATTAATGCCCGCTCAGTGCACATCCTCGGAGGCTGTTCTGGAAGTCCCCTTTGGTACCTTCAGGAGATGTAATAAAAAAATACAGTGAATGTGGCTGCTGAATGCCATCCAGTGGAAAAGCAGGTCATAAAGACCTTGTGGTGTGTCCTCATCCACCTCACTCCCTGGATCCTGCACTGTGCAACTGCTGGATCTTTCCTAAAGTCAAAATGACTGAGAGAGAAGCACTTTAAATTGATTCAGGACGTCAAGGCAGCAATGATAGTGCAGCTGAAGATATGAAAGACTTGCAGGACTCCTTCAAGAACGATAGGAGAGGTGTGTTTGGAGTTAAGGGGTGTGTTTTGAGGGAGGTTAATGGCAATGTGTCTTTTACTGCAATAATTTAAAACATCTTTTGTCTCACATCTCATAATTTGATAGCACAGAGAGACTAAGTTTTCTGAAGGAGGCAAATATTCGAATGACATGTAGGTATTCAGGCAGTAGACACAGGTTAGAGGATGCATAGTATATTCAGAGAATTGCAAATCTCCATTAGAGTCAGAGGGTGAGCTATGATTCTAAGGAATGGCGAGAAATGAGGCTTGTAGTAAGCAGGACCAGACTGTGAAGGACTTCATGGTCAGCTGGGTGTTCTCACTTGCGTTCCTTTTCCGCCGCCTCAGCGGTCTCCTCCGTGTGTCACTGCTGTGGTGAGAGTGAAGGAGCAGGAGTGTGGGGACGCGTTCCCAGGGCCGCAGGGTTTCTTTTTGCTGCCCGGCTCGATTAGAAAGGCGTTGTTAATTTTTTCATAGGCTATTTTTTTGGCAGATAGTGACATTTATGTGATTCTTCATCTAAATTGTGAACTTCTATGTTTTATTCATTTCTGCATCTTCAGCATCTAGCAGTAACTCAGTAAATGTTGACAAGTGTCACTTAACACTAGTGGTCGAGTAACTGACACATGCTTGTCGTATTTGCTCTTCAGAAAACTGTGGAGGGTTTAAACAGATGAACTGACAACTTTCTAAATGTAAGGTGACCTGTCCCTGAGTAGGGAAAAATCATTAACTACTGCAGAAAAATTGAGAATTTTTAAAAATTTACTTACAAGGACATGCACAGCTTAAGAGAGCAATAGCAAATTTGGTCAACTGTATTTACTTTGCAATGTCTTATTATTCCTTTGATTTGTAGACTTATGAGGAAGATCAAAGAAACTATTGAGAAATAAAAAATGAGAAAAATTGAGAATTTTTTAAAATTTACTTACAAGGACATTCACAGCTTTAAGAGAGCAGTAGCGAATTTGGTCACTATATTTACTTTGCAATGTCTTATTATTCCTTTGATTTGTAGACTTATGAGGAAGATCGAAGAAACTACTCTGAACTTCAAATTAGATGTCAACGTTTGGCCTTAGAATTAGCAGACACAAAACAGTTAATTCAGCAAGGTGACTACCGTCAGGAGAACTATGGTAAAGTCAAGAGGTAAACAGTTAAGGTGGCTGTAGTGGTTCTCGTTTTTAGCGTATATCAGAATCCCCTGAATTCTTACCGTCAGTATCATTAGTTCTGCTTTTACCTTTTTCTTCATTGCACAAAAGCACATATGCTTGGCAGTTTGTTGGGTATAAGTTGTATTTTTATATTAGTTCTTTGGATTTTATTTCAGAGTTGCTGCTCTCTTATAAAATGTAAAAATAGAAACCCAGTGACAAGAGCAAATGTGTAGGGGCTGGGGATATAGCTCAGTGGAATAAGCGCCTGCCTAGCAAGTGCAGAGTCCTGAGTTCAATCCCCAATACCGCCAAAAAAAAAAAAAGAGCAAATGTGTAAATATTTTCTAAATGTTAGTTGATGATTTTTATGTATAGAATCAATTTAAATACTTGAATCCTCCCCCTATTTAACAGCTATTCCCTTCTAACAAAAGGTACTCTTTAAAAAAAACACTTTGTAAAGCTATTTCCCAAATATGTGTTACTCCTAGGTAACTACAGCAAATATATTCCTTTACATAGAATATACTTTAGTATTGTTTACCTATATGTCCCCAAGTAAATCTCTTCATTCTAAGTTTTCTTGCTTATGGGATGGTGCTAATATAAATACCTGCATTACATAAAGTAAGAGCAAATATAGGGACCTTTATAAAAATTTATGTTTATAAAATATATACGTGTAAATAGTGACATTATTCTAAGTATTGATTGCTGAATCTACTTGTACCTGAAGTAACAGTATATGTAGTATCACGTAGTAATAGTGTCTATATGTAGTATCACACCGTCAGTACATGTTAAGTAATGGATGCTTTAAACTATATAAGTTATAAATTGTATAATACCGTATGTGAGTCTGCTAAGATTTAGCTGTTCAGTGTTGACACTTCGGTTTCCCCTCTGACTGACATGTGGTACATAGTAGGTATATGTTATTATTCCAAAGTACAGTAATCATTGGAGCTTGAAACTCACGTGAATTGTACTCTGTGGGATCCTGAATAAAGTTGAAGTTCAAGCATTTTTCTGTACTGCAGACATACTAATAAAAGCCAGGGAAAAAAGAAGCACTTTCAAATACTAGTTTATGATGGTAAGGTGATGTTTCTGAGTTAGAATTTTGATGTCCCCTCTTGCACTGTCAATCTGTAGCAGTGACAGAAGCAGCGCAAAAAGTATAGGCAGCAGGATATTTAGAAGGGCCACGAAGAAAGGAGAAGCAAGATGAGATGAGTCGTTTGTTGGTGACTATTAAAGCTGGGTGGTAGGAACATAGGTGTTTATTATATCATTTCTGACTTTATGTGTGTTTTCATTTTCTATAATAAAAATCTAGGAAAGGAAAATCGAACCTTGATCAAAAAGCATTGTAAGCCGGGGGTGGTGGTACGCGCCTGTAAATCCACCACTTGGGAGGCTGAGGCAGGAAGACTACTGCATATTTGATGCCAGCCTGGGAGGCACTCACACTATGAACCTTTTGGTTTACTCCAGAGTTGAGTGGTTTAAAAAAATACAAGGTAAAAGGGGTAGAAGGATATGCCCTTGATAAATTCTCTCAAATGTGCAAAAAGAAACAACTGTGTGGTTGCTAATTGCATCGTTATTAGAAAGAATGCGTTTGTTTCTTTGTTTTTTGCGGGGAGGGTTTTTGAGACAGGGTCTCACTGTGTATGTAACCCAGGCTGACCTCGAACTCTTGGCAATCTTCCTGTGTCAACCTCCCGAGTGCTGGGATTACAGGCATGTGCCACTACGCCAGGCTTCAAATGCTTTTGAATAGCAGAATAAAAGGTAAATTGCAGTTTATTTTTACAGTATAATTCTAAAATACGGCAGTTAAAATTTTTAAATTACATCTGAATGCTTTTTTTTCCTTTAGCAACTCCTTACCTTCTGGCATAACATAATGTTCTTAGTTTTATTTTGTAATTTAATTGCCTCAGCTCTTTTTCTAAGGAGTTCTGGTTTATTTCAGTAAAAAATACTACTGAGAAATGAAGGTGGTCTGAAAATGGAAATCAGAAGTACCTGGGCATTGTCGTCAGCGCTAAGTTGTGAGGGGTTTTGACTCTTGACTGAACTGAGCTATCTGTAAATTCTTTACAAGTTTTAGCATCAAGGTAAAACTGAAGATTAGTGAAAAAAGGTAGTAATATACCCTAGAAAGGTTTATTATGGTTACTGCTTAGTGTAGGTCACTTTTTTTTCCATGTGGTGTGATGAAGGAGTCCACATCATACTGAGCTACATCCCTAGTCCTTTTTTTTTTCCGAACGCAGCTCTTCCTAGGTTGCCCAGGCTGGCTCAAACTTGATTTTCCTGCCTCAGCTTCCCAGAATGCTGGGATTACATGTGTATGCCACCACATCTGCCTATGTTTTTTAAAGTAACAAACTGATACTTAATTATCTGAACAAAGTCTTGAACAGAGAGTCCCTTCTAAATTTGAAAAGTCGATAATTCACAGTTCATAAAATGATACCAGATTTCCTCTGCCTGGTGTCTCTGTTCAGTTTCCTGATACATCGTCAACCTTTTAAAACGCTCACTTCAGAAGATGTAAAATTTACACATGTATTTGAATGTTCCTTTAATAGTGAACGTGATACACTTGAACAAGAAGTACTTGAGCTAAGGAGAAAACATGAAATACTTGAAGCCTCTCACATAACTCAAGCTAAGGAAAGAAGTGAATTATCAAAAGAGGTAAGCTTATAATAGAATGACATATTTAATTGTATGATATTAATGGAAAATAGCCCAAGGCAAAACAATGGAGGGACATTTTGCCTTTTTGATGTAGTTGCCAGGAATAAAAAAAGACTTTTAGCGGTTCTTTTTGGACACACAATTGCAAGGTAGGATTTTGCTCGCCCTTTTAAAGAGAAGATTTGACATGGTGAGTGATGGCGGGATGGGAGAAACTTACAGAGGCCGTGAGGACGCAGAGAAGACGGCGTCCTCCAGACCCTGCTCTGTTTGTCCCCAGGTGGCTACCTTACAGCAGACCATGACTTTGCTGCAGAAGGACAAAGAGTATCTGAATCGCCAGAACATGGAGCTCAGTGTGCGCTGTGCCCATGAAGAGGATCGCCTTGAAAGGCTTCAGCTTCAACTGGAAGACACCAAAAAGGCCCGAGAAGAGATGTATGAAAAATATGTAACATCCAGGCAAGATTTATAATATTTTCTACATAAAGATATGTAAATTAACAACATATTGCTTTAGGGAATTGTTGGTCTGGGGGAGATGGTTTTTTAAGGTCTACATACAATGATGTTAAGATAATACTTCATTTCCTTACATTTTTTCCTAGTCTAAGACAACTTGGTTCTCGCAAGAACATCAAAAGCCTATTTCTTTTAGGCTCAAATCTTTTTAGTTCCCTATGACTAGCATGAGTGATTTTGGAAAGTAGTTATATAAATATCTCCGTAGCTGTGTCATTTTGATTAAAATTGAGTATGTGATGATTTCCTGACTCTGAGACATAGAAGAATGAGGTACTATTGCATGTTGTTTTCAGTTCTTGCCTTCTCTCTGCTTCTAGGCTTTTGTAAGCTATTAGAGTTCCTTTAGAGTCCATTAGAAGCTAAAACAAGGGAGGCCGAGGCAGGAGGATTATGAATTTGAGGCCAGCCGGGACTATATAATGAGACTCTGTCTCAAAAACAACCACAACAAAAAAACCTGAAACAAAATTGAACTTTTGCCCTTTCACAGTTTATATGTTCATAACTTTTTCTCTGGCCCTAGTATTTTTTCATCGATGTGAACTATACTTGCCAATGTAGCTGTTATTGGAAGCATTATTATAAAGTCAGACTGATTTTTTAAAAATATTTTTGTTAGTATTATTTATGTCTCAACATGTACTACACCAGATTATTATTTTCAGCCATATGCATTAAAAACTATTAGTAAAATACTTTTGAATATGAGTATCCAACATGAGCTACCAGCATCTTTTAAAGTAGCTAAGCCTCTGCACTACTACCTTTAACGGGAGGAAATTTTAGATGGAGCTAGCTCAAAACAGTATTTTTAGAAATTCTAAAACTTTAGTATATATGCTTGTAGAGTGAACACTAAGCTTTATATCTAAAATTAAATTCTCCAAATATAGTATACAGAGCATATTTGATACATTAAAATCTTAACATGGAGGACAAAAGCTTATTTGTTTCACAAAAATTCACGCATGTTCCTTTTGACTCCTTGCAGAGACCAGTATAAAACAGAATACGAAAATAAACTACGAGATGAACTAGAACAGATCAAGTTGAAAACTAATCAAGAAATTGATCAGCTTCGAAGTGCCTCTAGGGAAATGTATGAAAGAGAAAACAGGTAAAAAATTAAAAAAACAGAGACTTTGTAATATTTTATTTCTCTTTGCTTGGAAGTTATAGGAGGTTTGTGAAATTAAATACTATTTTTCTGAGATAATGCTCTTAAGTATAAGTAAAGTGACTGTTAAAATTCTAAATCTTTCGGGCTGGGGATATAGCTCAGTGGAATAAGCGCCTGCCTAGCAAGTGCAGGGTCCTGAATTCGATCCCCAGTACTGCAAAAAAAAAAAAAAAAAAAAAAAAAAAAAATTCTAAATCTTTAATACATAATTTAAACAGTATTTTTTAGACTTTAGACCTTTTTACTCCAGTATTGCCTTGATCTCTATTTTATTCTAGTAATGTCTTTTTGCCTTTAGATCAGTTCCAAGTGAGTACAGGGATAAAAAAGAAATCAAAGTATGTATTAGGAGACACCATTAGCTTCTCATGTAACACACCAACCATTTCTCCTGAAAACTTGAAAAATCTACAATAGTAACGTGAAGTACTACAAATACCTTAGCTGCTAATTCTAAAAGATGTTATAGTAGCTAATGCTGAAGGAATATTTTGTTCATGGCCGTTTCCCTTAGCCCAGTGTATACACAGTTTGCCTCCTAGGGATTGGCAACATTAAGGGAAAGCAGTTCTGGTTATTTTAGTGGCAGTTGTTGCCTTTGATGAACCTTATAGCAACATAGCTTTTGAAAATTTGTATTTGAATGGGACAGTTATTTTGAAACTGACTTGTAATATTGTTTTACTAACACTGATTTGAGTATATGAAATTTTTATTGTTGACAGTAAGACTTTAAATCTGACATGTACTGTAACCTTGCTTAGCATTGTAATGTATCATTCCTATTAGAAGTATAGTAGCAGAAAATTTGGGGTTTCTACCCCTCGATTCTAGAGGAAACAGCTGCTCTTTTGATACTATATTCATAATACAGCCTGTATTGTCAAAGCTACATTTATAGATTTATCCTTTGATGGGCCGGGGATAAGGCTCAGGGCATAAGTGCTTGCCTAGCAAGCCTGAGGTCATGAGTTCAATTCCTGGTACCAAAAAAAAAAAAAAAAAAAATTATCCTTTGAGTAGTAAATTGCCCAAGATATTTTTTTAAATTACTGTTAAATTGTTATTTTAATACAGCAAGTTTGGAGAGATTTTTAAAATAATCCTGCTGTCTTTTTGAATAATATAATTTGCTCTTGGGTTTCTTTTATGAAAATACTGTTTATGTGAACAAAAGGGCAGATACACAATTTATAACATCTATTTTGATATTTTCTTCATATGACATGGTATTTATGAGTTAAGTGAAATACCAAATCATTATTTCCCTTATAAATTTAGCATGCATAGATTTTTATGTTTGATCTGTTTATAAAGATCTGCATATTAGTGTATGCCCAAGGAAATTTCAAACTGAACGAAAAGGAAATCATTCATTGTAACATCCAACAAATATTTATTCTCTTTCGCCCCTTCTCTTTTTCTTTCTCTTATTTGGTCTATGAAATAATTACAGTCATAATTTAGGGTTATGTTTATAATGAAAATACCAAAAATTTTATAATCAAAAATTCTAGGTGATCATTGATTGTAAATTAAATATATACTGTGGGCAGTGGCAAAGCAGAGCAGAAAATACATGTTTTAGGGGGAAAATTGACATATTACAGTGATTTTTTAAAAAAAGGTTTCCATCTTAGGAAAAATAAAAACACTTTTGACTGTCCTTGCACTTAGTCTATTTTAATACTGGAATTTTGAATTACAAAGGAATGCCATCATCTTTTCTGTGATTAGGCCTCTGAAATCCTCCTCCATGTGTTGAATCCTAAAAAGCTATTTTTCAAGCAGCATAAAGAAATATCGCATCACTATGTAAATAACATTTTTAGTTTACTGTGTCATAAGCTGGGTGTAGTTGTGCAAGTATGTGATCCTAGCACTCAGGAGGCTGAGACAGGAGGATTGCCACGAGTTCAAAGCCAGCCTTAGCTACATAATGAGTTCAAGGTCAGCCTAAACTATATAGTGAGACCTTGTCTCAAAAAAGGAAAAACATGACTGTGTCATAAATATTGTCTTTTTGACCTTGTATATGTTTGCATGTGTGTGTATGTAAAACAAACTTACAGGTGTTTAGAAAAAAAATTTTTTAATGTACATTTAATAATTTTAAATACTATTTAACCTCCATCAAAATTGAAAGTAGAAAATATAGAACTGCAGAAATGCTCGAGACCCATCCTGCTTAACTGCTTCCTTCCCTAAGAGTAAGTGCTATTCTGACATTTATGCTCATAACTTCGCTTTTCTTTAAAATTTTAGCATCTGTGTCATAATGTGTCTCTGCACAATGTAGCTGTTTTCCATATGCATTGGTGTCATGTTCATGGAAGCATATGTATTTGTGGCTTATTCTCCTCACCTTACAATTTCAGGATTCCTTCTCTATTGTAATTAGCTGTCTCTTCATGTTCATAACACGTCTGTTTTTATGAATGTACATGTTTAAGGCAGCGAGAGATTGGAGAGAGATAGATACAGAGATTAACTGTAAAGACATTCTCATTTTTGCAGTATTTGCCTGTTCCCAGCCCTATATTAGAAAAGAAACATCCTTTCCTTCTAGTCACTTGCTCTAAGGGTTCAAAATAGAGATGAAAATAAGAGATATACTCCTATTAAATGCTGAGCTTTGTGTTAGAAAACTTTGCATTCAAGCTCTCATGCATTTCTCAGGGCAGCAAATTCATATATTTAGCAAATATTTATTGAGACCTACATAGGCCAGCTACAATGTAAATGCCATAGATAAGTGGTGAACTTTGCCTTCAGAAAGCTGATAGTCTAATGGAGGGTAAAAATAAGTAGAAAGACAATTATCATAAGTATTATGATAACAAGAGAAAATGACTGGGTAGAAAGGATGAGGTCACCTGTTTCTCAGATCCAGCCTTGGAGCACTCAAGGAAGACTCCATGGGGGAAGAAATACCCATGCTGACCCCTGCATAATGACCAAGAGTAAAGCTAGAGTTAGGGAAGAGAGAGGCTTGGGGAATGAAAGTATAACGTGTATCAAACTCTGGAGGCAAGACAAGTGTAACTTTTTGAACAAAATGAAAATAATTTATCATGGCCAAAGTGTAAACTAAGAGGCAGGGATTACAAGAGTCAAACAACAGGGGAGCAGAAGACCAAGCAGTGCGTTTGGGTTACTGCGTAAGCCCTGGGGGGGGTGTGGACAGAGTGTACGGAACGGCGTGGACAGTCTGGTTGGGCATCAGGGGTCTGTGCAGCCTAGAGGACAGACCGAAGAGCAGATGCTGTAGACAGAGGGACCACTCGGGTTGTTTCCCTGCAGACGTGGTGATGGAGCTGGACTTGTAACAACAGAGACAGAGGAAATGGGCAGATTGAGGTGTTCAGGAGATAGACCCAACAAGAGGCAGTGACTGAGTGGCGTGGGGGAAGGGCCAGAAGGCAAGGATGCCAGGTTTTGGCTGGACGGCCCCATGGATGGTGACTAGGGTGGTGGTGCTGGTGGTGTAGAGGCACTGGAAATTACACTAAGCTGCATTCCCATCCTCCTTTTTTATCGTTTAAAATGGGGTCTCAGTTACTGAGTTGCCCAGGCTGGGCTCATACTTTCAATCCCGCTGCCTCAGACTCTAAATACAAGGCTTTACTAGAAAAGCGTGATAATTTAGTTGAGTTCTATTGAAGTATCTGTGGGATATAGAAATAGGAAACATGTCTAAGAGTCTACATTCATCAGAAAGATCTGGTCATGAAAGAGACCTATGGCATAGGTAACACCATTTCTCTTTTATAGATTAGTACTTAAGTTGTATGGTTCAATTCTGTTATGGATTTTACAGACTTCTGTTGACTGATATAACTAAAATTTAGTTATTTGATATAAAATGTACTATTATTCCCTAACAATCCATATAGCAACATAAACTTTGTTACGTAATCATTTTGAGAAGCTCCTTATTTTTACTTGCTTAAAAAAAATTTAAAATGCATCGTACTGTAAAATAAAGTTAGATACATTAGCTCTTCTCCAGGTTGGTTAGTAGACGTGGTTTGGTCAAGCTGTGTGGAAAACAGCCAAGAGAGGCATTACGGGAAGCAGGAGAGCTGAAAGCAGATTTCCCTGTCTCCAGGCTTGTTCTGGTCTCATGTCCACAGTAAGATAGAGACCTGCCTTGGAGATTCCCAGGATTGGCACTGCCCTGGAGTCCCCAGCTGCGGGACTAGCAGTGAGCCCAGGCATCTTCACACCAGCACAGTCAATTGCCACCAGGTGGTGCCAGACTCCAACCTGAGCATATTCCAATACAGTGCTGAACAGCCAATTGGAGGAGCTGGCTGCTATGAACTTCGCAGTAATTCAACCATGTAGGTTATATGACTGAATCTTTTTGGATCATAGTTTCTTCATTATTTGAGATTTGAACCGCAGTGAAAACTTATGTACCACTAGGCCTTCCAAAGGGTAAAAATTTAAATAGTAATTATTTCTTTTGAAATTTTACAATTTAGAATAGTTGAAAAATAGTTTTGAGTATTCCTTGTTATGCAGATTATAAAATTCATAGCAAGTTTGTGTGTGTGTGTGTGTGTGTGTGTGTGTGTGTCTGTGTCTGTGTGTAAATAATTTAATCTGTTGCTTTGGATCTAGATATTTAGTTGTGTCTGTTTTATCGAAGTGTGCTATCACTGTAGGAGATAGAATGGAAGAACTACTTGCCTATTTGTGCTTTGCCCCTTACCTGTCTCTCCGATAAACATTTTTAGAAAAAGGTAAAGTGGAGAAATTAGAGAAATATCTTCTGCCTCCAGTTTGCTTTCTGTACATTAGAGGTTATCAAGAGAAGGCCTTTTATTTCCTCTTCTTGAGTGAGGAAAAGACAGGTAGAACTGATGCCATTTAATCTTGGTATCTGGCCGTGTAGTTATTTCAGTAGATTTTGAAATTGAGGGGTTGAGAAAAGAGGAAGAGTGTAGAAGATAGATTTCAGAAAGAGATAAGTAGTCAGGCATCACTGTATCTGTAATCCCCACAGTCTGGGAGGCTGAGGCAGAAGGATGGCAAGTTCAAACCCAGCCTGGGCAATTTAGCAAGATTATGAAATTTAAAAACGAACTCAGGATGTAGCTCAGTGCTAGGGCCCTGGGTTCTAGGGGATCAGGGGAGGTTGGAAACTTGGATATTTGGGTATAGGTAGAATTACAGTGTAGTGAGTTGGGCATCTTTTTTTTTTCAGTAAATTCTAGTTACTTTAAAATGCTAGGTTAAGCCGGGCATGGTGGTACATGCCTGTAATCCCATCACTTGGGAGGCTAAGGCACGAGGATCGTTGTGAGTTCGAGACCAGCCTGGGCTACAAAGAAAGCGCAAGGCCAGCCTAAACTGCATAGCGAGACACTGTCTCTAAAAGACAAAAAATAAATAAATAAATAAATAAAATGCTAGATTAATACTATGGGAAATAATGAAGAAACTCACTCCAGTGGTAAGATTTATTATTGCATAAACAAATTCTTGCTTAGTAGATATTTTGTACTTAAAAGGTTTTGGATCTTCTTACACAGACATAAAATATTACTCCTATGTGACAGTATGTTATGTGTGAGAGCATGTTGTGTGAGAGAGTGTGCTGTGTGTGAAAGAATGTTGTGTGAGAGAGCATGTTGTGTGTCAGAGCGTGTTGTGTGAGAAAGCGTATTGTGTGTGAGAGCGTGTTGTATGCGAGAGCGTGTTGTGTAAGAGAGCGTGTTGTGTGGGAGAGCATGTTGTGTGTGAGAGTGTGTTACCTGTGAGAGTATGTTATAAAAAAGACTTGGAAAGACTAAACTTACATCCTGGCTCTACCACTTATTAGGTGAATGGCAGAGTCACAGCCCTGAAATTTAGTTTCCTCTTTTATCAAATGTAGCTAAAGTAGTACCTTACGGGGTAGCTGTAAAGATCTAAAGTAATAGTAGGTATGAAAATATATTATAATTATAAAACTATGTAAACGTGGTTATTTTTATATCTTTTGCCTTTATGTAATAAGTAAAATCATTTGATGCATTGTGTTGACTTTAAATGTTTAATATGTAAGTAAACTGATAACATTATGGAATCATTGACCATTAAAAGGGACTATTCCAAAACATAGAAGGTCTGCATGCCATTTGTATTGTCTAAATTTCTGCATAACTGGCTACTTTATTCTCTAATTAGTAATGTGAGATAATAAAGTAAGGGAAGATAAACACAACTGAATCGTTTGCAGAAAGTAACAGCAGCTTTATCTAAGATAGTCCATTATCATAAAGAAAGAATATCCTGAGTGAAACTATTAAAAGGATAAGGATGAATTTGTTAAAGGCATTCATTGTGTTGTTAATGCTACATAGTATATGGAAATGGAGGGGCCAGGAAGATAGCCCAGTGGCACAGCGCCTGCCTGTAAAAGTGCAAGGTCCTGAGTTTGATTCCTGTTATGAGAGAAAAAATAAAAGAATATGGAAATGGAAATTGCTATGCAGTTGTGTGAATGAGTAGGCAGTAAAGGAAAAGAGACTGAAGAAATGCTTTCTATTGTAATCATTCGTATTTTATTCAGTGATTTTTATCCTCCAACCCTGTCAATAAAAGCTGTAGGACCACAGCTTGAGTATCTTCCAAAAGATACTCAAAAAGAAACTTTAATAACTTAAACTTTAAAGTATGTAGAATCTTAAGAGTCATATTACAAAGCTTAAATCTTGAGTCCAGGTATATTTATAAGGGTCAGTTGAGATACGTACAGCATATAACAGGTGAATTGGATCTAGTTTAGTTCTTTCCTGAAAAAAACTTTAGTATTCTGTTTGTCTTTTTAGTTTGATTATTCTGAAAATAATGATTACAAATAATGCTTTTATTGTCTTAATTCCTTAAATAATTTTAAATGGGTTTTTATTGTCAGCTATCTGTTATTGTTAACTGTATCCTTTGTGCCTGTACGTGATTCCCACGTAGATTCACTACTTAATACCATTTAAGTATTTGAAGGTATATAAGGTGTTACAGATAGGAAGCAAGGTAAGTTCATGCCGTGTAAGAGTTTTGATTTACCCGTATAGTATATAGCAGGCAGTGGGGAAGCTGGGAAAGTAGGATTAGTGCAGTGTATAAAGTATCTATTATTGGGGATTCTTGGTGGCTCTATAGTCAAATGCATGATTTACTCTTCTTTTATAAGTGGAGTTGCACTGAGGGGTGAATTATAGTTTAAAGGATCTCAAGTGAAGGAGCTTGGTTGGGAGCTTTGGGTGAAGATGAGAGGTAGGCTTAAAGACTGCCTAGGTATAGAACTGGTAACGATCTGGCGATTGACACAGAGTGAACTTCAAGAGCGACCCCAGCTTTTCTACTTCCATAGTCAGAAGGTGATGATGGGTGCTGTGGCGCTGCTGCTCACTGACAGTGCAGACAGGATTCAGAAAGGAAGATAGCTCTTCATTCCTGGTTGTTTATAGGTGTGACCTCTCTGAGCACGCCCTGACTTCACGTAGTTTGTTGCCAGTGGTGACTCTGCTGTGCCTCAGATCTGGCTCCCCATAGCTCCTCATGGGCAGAGAGGGGTAAGAGCTACTGAAGCCCCTTGAGCAGTTTTCTCTGTTTTCCCTAGGGTGCTGTTGCAAATAGGACCATTTTCTTTTTAGACACTATGAAGTCCTGGGGCACAGCGCACTATTTATCCTTCTCTTAAGTGGCCACCTTCAGTTTTATTTAGGTGACGCGGACAGTAGTTGCTGTTGAGTACTTGGTGCGCATCAGCTTTGTCCTCAACACTCTGCATCCATTGTAGGAAGGGTTACACAGGACAAATATTCTGAAATGACAGAGATTGACATCACCGTTTTATAAACGAGGAAACAGAGATACGTTGAAGGTGTGATTTGAATAGTATTAGAAATGTCTTGTTGATAAAATGATTTACACCTGACTCTACGTTGCAGGGCACACTGCTTTCAGCTGGTCAGGGCTACGAACCTGACTAAAGGTGTCTTAGTCAAAACTCATTTTTGAAGTAGTTTACTTAGAAGAGAAACTCAGTCTTATTTTCCAGCTGTACCTCACTCTTGACAGCTGAGAGTATTTATAAATTTGGGAAAAAGAAAACTAAACTTTAGTTCTCCATGAAATGGTATGATCGGATAGCACCTATTTCTCTTGCACTCGTTGTTTAGGGCCCGTGTTCTTGTTACTAGTCCGCTCTGGTCGCTGGTGAACACACACTGGCCTCCTTTTCCTCTCCAGTCGGGCATGCTCCCCCCTTAGGGCTTCTGTGTGCACAGTGTCCACTGCGTGACCACTTACTCCTGGACAAGACCACGGAGCCCTGCCTTCTCCCGTTTAAAGGCCGCCCCTTTTCTGTGGTCCTCTCCCGCTACCCTGTTTACAATTGGAAATCCGTCCTTCCCCTGCGTTAAGCCCCCTCTGCCCTTCTCTGCTTTACTTTTCTGCAAAGTAGGTAAGACCTACTAACATATTAAGTGTTCATTTACTTTTCGTTTCTTTTCTACTAGAATGTAACCTCCGTAAGAGTGGGGGTTTTCATCTGTTGCTCAGTGTTGGATTCTCATGTACCAGTGCCTGGTACGTAGTAAGTGTTCAGTGTATATTTAGTAAATGAAAGTATGAATTGATACTTTTTAAAAAGTAATCAGGGCCTGTTGGCTTAGATAGAACCCTACACAAGATTTCTAATAGAGCTAATGAGCACTGAGCACAGTGACTGCTATGTAGAAATAACTCATTTAACTATCAACCAGATTCACTTAGTTTCATTTTGATATACAAGCTTACTGTGGGTTGTGGCTAGTTGTCCCCCCAAAGCTTCTTGTGGTCATAGGTGGGGCTTTTTCAGAAGTGGCTGGATCTAGAGTGTGTGATGCTGAGACTGGTTCATGGTGCAATGCTAGGCTCAAGGGCCCGAGGATTAAAGGTGTGTGTGCTGCCTGCCGTGAGTAGCCCGGATAAGGGAAAGGGCAGAAAGACGCTGTTAAGGTCCCTTCTGGCTTTCTTGCTTTTGCTTCTGCTTGGCATGAAGTGCTTCTACTCTGTGACGCCCCTCTGCCAAGCCACCCTGTCTTGGAGCCAGATAATGATGGACTGAAACCACTGACAACTGTGAGCCAAACAAACCTTTTCCCTTTTAACTTTCGGTGTTGGATATTTTGTCTCCACAACCTGAAAAGTAGCTAAGACACAACCTTCATCCCATCAGCTACTTTTTAAGTATCAACACATTAAGGGATTTTAAATGAATGTTTTTGTATTTAAATTTTTCATATATATAGTTGAATATTTCATATACATTTAAATATGATATAGGTTAGATAATTATCTTTCAGCCAAAGTTTTCACATGTAAGAAATGAAAAAAAAATGCTTGAATACCAGATGTCCTGCTTCATTTTGTATAGCTGAGTGGATTTTTCTTAGTGTTTGTGGGAGAGGTACTAGCGATTGCACCCAGTGTGTCACATTGAACTACCCCCAATCCCTAGCCTTTTTTTTTTTTTTTAATGATACTGAATGTTCAACTCAGGACCTTTGCACTGAGCTATATCCCTAGTCCTTTTTCTTTTGAGACAAGGTCTTGCTAAATCACTAAGTTCCTAGGCTGGGTTTAAATTAGGTGATCGCTGGGCATGGTGGTGCACGCCTGTCATCCCAGCACTTGGGAGGCTGAGGCAGGAGGATCATTGTGAGTTCGAGACCAGCCTGGGCTACAAAGTGAGCTCAAGGCCAACCTGAACTGCATAGCAAGACCCTGTCTCAAAAATAAATAAATTAATTAATTAATTAGGTGATCCTCCTGCCTCACCTTCTCAGAGTTCTTCTCTTACAAGCATGTGCCACTATCCTATCTAAGACTGGGTGATTTATAATGAATAGCACTTTATAGTTTTACTGTAGTAGAGGCAGATATACTCAGTATGAAGGTGCCAGCAATTCAATACCAAGGCAAAGCAAGGTACCCGTGGGGTCTTCATCACGTTTCAGAGCCCAAAGGCAAGAGAATGTGCAAGAGCAGGCAAATTTATGCTTTAATAATGGCATAAATTCCACTTAGAAGGCTTCTTCCTCATGGCCTACTCACCTCTTAAAAGAGCTGAACTTTTAATACTGTTACAGTGGCAGTTAAATTTCAACATAATACAATCCTCTGTGATGAATGTGATTGTTATGTATATCTAAAATGTACCAGTAAAATCTAATTGGAAAAAAATTTCAGCATGAGTTTTGGAGAAGACACACATGTAGTATGATTAGCCAACAGTGATCTCAAAATGTTTCTAATCTTGAAATACATAACTTCTCCCAAGAAATTGTATTAAATAAGATTTCCATTTTGCTCATTTTGTTTTTATACTTACTCACTTTTTGACTACCCACGTTAATTAAAGGTAAAATTATTGATCATTGGTTATAAACAGAAGATAACCTACTTGCAACTCTTACGTTTTGTGCCATCTTACAAAACAAAAGCATCAGATACAGAAATTAGGAGTGTTATGTTCTTGTCCAGGAGAAAAATAGGGAGGTAGAGGTAATTAATCCATTTTCCCTCTAAAGAAGCCTGTCATATAAAGTGAGCAGCTACTTTGGTTCCTTTTTGTTCTAACTAGGAAAAAATACTCACTTCTATTAACCAAAAATACTTTCACATGAAGGCAAAAGAAGCAGTTGCTTAGTTGTACCTGCTGAGCTCCTCAAACAGCCATGTTTTCTTCCCATTTACTCCTGGTAAATTTCAAGTTCTAAGGCATTGTTAATGTTTATTCAGGCTCAGACATGCTCATGCCATTGCCCAAGTCTCATTTGTTCCTATTAGAATTTCAAAGGTTCCCTGTCTTTCTCATTCTTTTAAGATTTTTTCTTACCAGTTTGCAGATATAAGTTTAGATTTGGCCTATTGGTATTGTAAACTTCATTTTGTAGAAATGAGAACTTGCATACCATCCTATCTAGAAGTATGTTCTTACATACGTTTTATTCTGAGACTTTTGAGTTGTGAGATAGTTTTAGATAAATTATGTACGTTGAATCGTCTGTTGCACAAGTGGTTTTGTTACATGTGAAATGTGCCTATTTTATAATATTAAAGTCTGCTTAGTGAGGGAAATAGTTAGAACGTCTTTAAATTTCTTCTTTGAATGTTATAATTTAGCCATATCTCCCAGTTAGCCCAAGAAAATTCTACAGTTTATTCCTGCTTCTCTGTTACCATTACTATATCGTACTCTTTTGCTATGAAAAAAAGGTTGAGAAATACACTTACGGTTTCTCTAGTAACCAAACCGTAGTAAGTAGTAACCAGTCATACTAAAGTACTCGCTTTCCCTCCGCATTTCATACAGGATTAAAATTACTTTTTCGTTCCATCTTTTCTCTGAACATAACTCCTACACATAAATATAGCAAACAGGAGGGGTGAGGAGGTAGAGCGAGTTGGAATCAATATGAAAGAATGATGTAAAACATAGTTTGGGGATTAAACACTAGCTTATTTATCAAAGCATTTTTAAGGGTAATATATACTGGTCCCTCTGTATCTGCAGCTTCCACATCTGCTGATTCAACCAACTACAGATGAAAATATTTTGAAAACAAACTACATTGTACTGAATATACAGACTTTTCCTTGCCATTATTTCCTAAATAACACAGTATAATAACTTTAAGTAATCTAGAGGTGATTTAAACATGTAGAAGGGTGTGTATAGCTTACATGCAGCATTTTGAGCATCCCTGGATTTTTGGACCCATAGGACCAGGGGTCTGTGTGTCCTGGAACCAATATCTTGCAGATAGTGAGGGCTTGGGGATTTTTGTAATAGGAACATTTGATAAGATCCTAGCCAGCTGGCTGACTTCTAGCATCTCTCTCTGTTACTATGACATTTAGTTGTAGACTCAGTTTGGGCTGTTAAAAACTGAGTTTCATTAGTTTATATGTGTTGTAGATAGCTTCTGTTGATGTGTTAAGTTTGTCTTTTGAGAAAATTTGAATTTCTGCTATCTTCTCTGTAACTGTGTTTGTTATATTTTCTAATTCGTGTAACATTTAGAAATAGACTAGTTATTAGTTATATGGAAGTTATTGTTTTATATGGGACAGGATTAGAATCTGTCCGGTGTTTTATCAAACCTGTCTAAATTCTGAAAGAAATTACACATTCAACCATAAAACCAAGTGTGTAGTGTATTCACAGCTCCTCCACCCAGGCCGTATCTGACTTCGATCTGTGCCGTCTCCTATGGGCACATACTCTAAGCCTCGTCATGTCAGAATCTCCCAGAAAGGAACTGTGAAGTAAGAACAGGTTCACACTCTTGTGAGAATCTAATGTCGCTGCTGGACTGACAGGTGGCAGCACACAGGTGGTAGTGAGAGTGATGGGGAACAGAGATGAAGCTTTGCCTGCTTGTCTGCCTCGGCCCTTGCTGTGCGGCCTGGTTCCTAAAAGGCCAGGGGCCCTTGCCTAGACACGCCCACAAGCAAGCCTCACTAACCTGTTTGTCATTTTTTAATCCAGTGAACTTGTGTATCAGGATTAACGGTCACACCCTATCCAAAAAATGGGGGAGTGCAATGATACCATGGTATGATTCAGGGCCCAGGTTCTGGAGTCAGACTGCTTGGGTTCACATTTTGACTTTGTAGCTTACTTTACTATGTGACATTAGGCCAGTGCTTAACCTCTTGCTGTTCTAGTCTTCCCTCTTGTAAAATGGAGGTAATGGTGTGACTACAGCTTACGTCACTGTTGTGGCAGCTAAGCAGGTTAGTATGTGTAAAGTGCCCAGAACAGCTCCTGACGTGGGATGAACACTGTATGTTTACTATTACTGTTACTGTCAGTGGAAGAATAATACAAGGTTTAGTCCTCTGAGAGTAAGTAGAATCATGTGAATTGATATTAAAGGAAGTATACAACATGCAGGTTGTGAAGTAGGTACTTCCGGAAGGTGTGCTGCCTGATGAGGAGAATGGCTTTACACAGAAATCTTGCCCATAAGCATTTTTAGGGGACTTGTTCATAGAAGCCTTAGCTTCTGGAATTTTCCCCTCTTAATTTTTGTTTTCTTGGATTGCCGTACCAATTCAAGATTTAACTAATATCTCACCCTTTAAAATATTTTCCATCATTCCTTTATCTATCTTATTGCAGTTAAAAATAATAAACTTCTCTTTGTGACCTTAGAGTCTTGTTTATGCCTTTACATAGCACTTACATTTAGCTGGATGAATAGATTGTGACATGGTATATGTGTTAGTACCCTCTAACAATACATCTGCTTCCAAGCCCTAATATTAGCTTGTTCTGGGTTTTATTTTTCTGTTGCTTAGTCTTACTTCCAGTGCCACTGATACAAGGAAATACAGTTAAGGACTGAAGCTTCTCCATCTGCCTGCTAAGTATTCATGTTTAATTAGTACTGCAAATATGATCTACTTGTAATTCTATTATTGAAATAACATATAAAATAACGTGACTGTGTTTGAGAAACAAATTGAAACCTGTTGGTGGTGATTTACTGTTTAAAATATTTAGGTCATCTATAAATTAAAGATATAAAGATGTTCAGTGTATTCTGAGAATGTTATTGTCTCCAAAATTAGTTTTTCATGTTTTATCTGTTTTTATGATAGAACATTTCTGAAGGTCATTGCAATCAGGATAAATTTGGAAAATAGAAAAATGCCATTCTTTTTATTTTAAAAAAGAATAATAATAAAAAAACGAGCAAAATACGAACAACATAGACAAAAACAAGACAAAGTGAAAACAAGCAAAATGCTATTTTGTAGTAACTACTTTAAAATACTTTTCCACTTAGATAACAAGTGCAAAATAAATACAAAATTATAAAACTGCAAAAATAGTTTATCTTGTGAAGTCACCTTGCTCTAGGTTTTGGTTTATTTTTTTCTGACACACACTCTTTTATTTACAAATCTCTAATGACTGACATGTTTTAAATTTTAAATTTGTTAGCATTGCCATGTAAAAGACTACATTGGATGCTGGCATAGCAAAGTGTGACCACTAAGGATGTCAGTCCAGTGTTTATCAGACAGATTTATAGAAAGCACACGAACTTTCAAGACTTTCTATAATACCCCGTGAATAATAAAAGCCAAATTCTCTTACCCAGTCTAGTTCCTTTCAGAGACAGGGTGCCGTGAAGTAATCATGTGAGTTTGGAGTAAGTCATAGCTGGATTCACACTGTGGCCCTCTGACACTTGGCTGTGTGGCCTGAAGCTGAGCTTCAGTTCACTGAGTTAGGAAGTAGGTTAGAAAATACAACAGGGGGACTGAAGGGAGGGAGGAGGAATGGGGAAAAAACAAGTTATATTGTGTACAGGTACGAATTCTCTATGATGAATGTGATCATTATGTATATCTAAAATGTGCCAATAAAATCTGAGTGAACAAAATAAAGAAAATACAGCAGAAGGGATTTATAGGGATTAAATGAACAAAATTATGTTGTACTTTATATTTGTTTATATTGAAACTCTGTTAGGAAAGGATTTTTCTTTTTAACTGATTCTGAAAGAAGCTTACTGTTGGTAATTTTTTGAATTTCATCCTTATTAAAACACAAACAGGGGCTGGGGATATAGCTCAGTGGAATAAGCACTTGACTAGCAAGCGCAGGGTCCTGAGTTCGATCCCCAGTACCGCAAAAAAAAAAAAATAAAACACAAACAGAATTTGATCTTGGAAGGTTTATACCTTGCTGAATAACCTACTAATTATTATTGTTACTTTCCATTTTTTGGACATTCTCTTTAACTGTTACTAAATGCAATTTTTTAAAGGGTCACTTGCAGTTTCTAATATCATCACCACCGAAAGTGACAATCTAACACTCTGGCATATTATTCTTCAGTCCCTACGTGAATACTGATTTACCTCAGCTCCAGGGGTCCTGTCCTGTCTTGTCATTACTACATTTCTGCCACACAGTACTATTCTGTCTCCAAATCTCCATTCCCCAACAGCAGTCTCCAATGTTCCATCCTGCACATGCAGGGGTCAGCACTTAATCTGAACCTCCAGTCCCTTGTCCTTTCCACTTGCTTAGCTGATGGGCCTTTCTGTGTTCCTTCCTCTTCCCTCTCACTACATAGATCCCAAGGTCCATTGATTCAGCTGCTCATGTCTCAGACTTCATCCCCTCTCTAATTATTTGGTCTCAATTAGTATAACTTTCACTGAATGTATTTTATGAAACACTTATTAACTTCCCAAAACCTCTGTTTTTTGTGTGGATGTGAGTAATTACACCTGCCTCAATGAATTATGATAGGGATTAAGTGAGTTAAAATATATAGTGTTAGACTGCCCTTGAATCCATGTGGAAAAACTTACACAGAAATATTTCAACCTGTGGTTTTCATGACCAACATTGTCTCTGAAAAATAAAAAACAGTTTTAATGTCCAACCCAGTTCTGACATCTAGAGACAGAGCGGGCTTGCACCTCTATTATTAGTTGCATGTTGCACAAGATCCTCACCGCGCTAGGCAGATTCATGTAATATAAATATATATCAGGCCACCAGCCTCCAGTGGATCCTTAAGATTATCATCTTGTCCATCTCCGAGCTTGCAGATTTATGGATCTCTGAAGATACGCACTTACGCACTGGAAATAAATGAAATATTTTCAAATTGCAGAAATCTTCGAGAAGCAAGGGATAATGCTCTGGCTGAAAAGGACCGAGCAGTGATGGCGGAAAAGGATGCCTTAGAGAAGCATGACCAGCTTTTAGACAGGTAAGCATCCTGCAGATGGAAGGGTAAAACTTGTTTCTATTCCTGTTACTTTTTGTTTTAGGAAAAATATTTTAATAGAAATATAATTTTAACTTTAAGTGTGACATGCATTGTTTTAAACATATAATTATTAGATATCAAAAACATGATACTGAACATTACAGTCATGCCAGAGTTCCCTTATACCTATTTCAGCCTGTCCCATCCCCTACCCCCAGAAGGCAACCACTGTTTGATTTCTGTCACCTTAACTGAGGTTTTTGTCTTTAGACTAAAAGCAGACAGAAGTACATAGTACTTACTCTTGTGTCCAGCCTCTTTGAGTCAGCATCATGTTTCATTCATTTTGTTACTGTATTCGCTTGCTGGTGGACACTGCAGTTGTTCCCTTTGAGTTACCACAAATAAAGCTGCTGTGTACATTTGTACACAGGCTTTTTGTGAGCATATTTTTGTTTCTCTTGGGTAAATACCTAGAAGTTGAATTGCTAACCATAGAGAGATAAATGTTTTACTTTAGAAAAACCATGAAACTTAATTCCAAAGTTGCTGTACATTCTCCAGTTCATTTTTCAAAATTTGTATTTGAATTATGTTTGTTAAATTAATTGTTTATTATAGAGAAGGCAAGAAAAAGAAAAATTTATCTTCATCATTGCAAAGAGATGTTTCTTTTTAATGGGCTTATTAAAAGAAGAATCACTAATGACCATTAACTATCATTACCTTATTGAACACTAAATTTTATTTTATTTTATTTTATTTTTATTTTAAGAGTAGGAAGAATTTATTGAATGAAAGAAATAAAGCTTCTGTCTGAGAGGGACAGAAGGGGGCCCACAAGGTGGGTTGCCCACCAACCCCGCTTCTCAAGGGTGTTATATTGAGCAAAGCCACAGGGGGAGCCAGGCTTAAGGTGGGGCAGAACTATAACCAATCGATAGGATTACAAGTACAGTTGCTGAGGTAGCCCCGATCCAGTGGCAGATCCCAGGGCGGGTGTGAGGTGGGAGAAAACTGTGTCAAGCAGTAAGTGCACAGCGAGTAGTCTCCAGGGTCATACAGATTAGATGGGGGTCCAGTGGGGAAACAAGCCACGCAGCAAGGGCACGAGGCGGATAAGGACTGTCCTGAGGGAGTGGTTAAGGGCGCTCAGTCCTCCACCCCTACTGAGGATATCAGTCGCGACTGGAGTACTACATTTTAAATGATTTGACTACTTTCAGGGTTGAGAGTGCCTACCTATTTTTTTCAGTTTTTATTTCTTATTGGTACACATCGCAGGGTTTTTAAAATTTTGAAATAATTTCATATAGAAAAGTTGCTAAAATGGTATAGCTTCTATATATATCTTTCACAAACTAATAAACTTTTGGAATTAATAATTAAGCTGAGTGGGTCTTTTTTTTTTTTTCTGTTGTTGTTTTGGTTTAGTTTTGGAGGTTTTTTTGAGAGAGGATCTTACTATGTGGTTCAGGCTGGCCCTGAACTCACTATGCAGCCCAAACTGGCCCCAAACTCTTGGTGATCCTTCTGCTTCTGCCTCCCGTGTGCGGGAATTATAGGCTTGTACTGCCATGTGCAGCCATAGTTTGTTTAACTGGTAAATGAAGACCTGAGGATTAATTTGTGATTTGAGATGGGTATCCCTATGTTGCCCAGGCTGGCCTTAACTCTTGGGCTCAAGTGGTCTTTCTAACTCAGCCTCCCAACTGGAAGGTATGTGCCACTGTGCTCAGCTTCAAATTTTTGATATAAGCAATATATACATTGAAAATTTGGAAAAAAGAAAATTTGGGCTCTGGGGATAGCTCAGTAGAAGACTAACCTAGCATGTATGAGACCCTGAGTTTATTCCCCAGCCCTGCCCCCAATCAAACTTAAAACACAAAACTCACATGTTTATCTAATTTGGTATAAAACAGAGAAGAGCAACAAATAAATTGTATGACAAGTTGAAGATCTGATAAATCTTTTCAGACATAATTAATGAGCTGAGTGAATTTCATGGAATACACATAAGAACATACACTTGGATTAAGAAACCTTCAGTGGCATGATAGGCTTAGAAGTGAACTGTCAGGATGACTGGAGGCTTCAATGTGGAGATCTTATCCTACAGTAATAGAAATTAAAATGTGGCCCTGTGAGTATCTTACCTATAGTACTGTGCTGAAATCCTGGAGCCCAAGTGTGAAACTAGAAGACCTTCAGGGGAAAATGACCTAACCCGTGGCACGATTCAGTGATGTTCTGTTGTGCTAGGCTGTAACTCCCCACAAATATGTGGAGGGTTCACACATGAAAGAGCGTGTTTTCTGACTTGGTAATAGCTAAAATAGTAGAACTGGGACCAAACTTACAAGAAATAAAGAAAAACTTATTCAGTATGTCTTTTCAAAATGCCTTAGCATGTAACATATTCTCGGTCAGTACAAGTGTTCAGTCAGGATATGCTTATATGGATTGAAGCATGAAATGGGTACTTTAATGAGTCTTAAGTCCTTTTTTTTATTTGACAGACATGGTGACTCCTTTTGGCTCCTCTGAGCCTCAGGGTGGCCTAACTCAGGGCCTTTTGGTCTCAAGAGAGGCTTCCATGTCCCACAGCGATTCTCCCAAGTTCTGGGATTACAGGGATGAGCCACCATGCACACCTTGAGGACCTTTTTTATGTTATTAGTGACACAGCAGCTTAGAAGGGTTGATATATTGGTCAAATTCCATGAAAAAAAGAATGATGAACCAAGCTAATTTTGAGTTTTCATTTAAAAGCTCTCTTCATTCCTTTTCCTGTGTTTGTTCAAAACAGAAACCTATGGGTTAGTACTATTATGTATTTGAAAAGTATATAAAAATACATATAAAAATGTATATGGGCTGGGAGTATGGATCAGTGCTAGAATGCACCCTTAACATCTGTAAGGCTCTGAGTTCAAGCACTAGCACTGCAAGTGTAGTCAATGCACTGTATAATACATAAGTATATGCGTGTGTGTGTGTGTGTGTACATGCGTATGTATATGTTTGTGTATATATATGAATATATATTTGTGTATATATAGTGTTTTTTCTTTTTTGTCCTTTTGAGACAGGGTTTCTCTTTGCAGTTCAAGCTGGCCTTGAGCTCACTTTGTAGTCCAGGCTGGTCGCAAATATGCAACTATCCTCCTGCTCCAGCCTCCCAAGCGCTGGAGTTACAGGCGTGTGCCACAACACCCAGCTTATATAGTATTTAATTCATTGAAATTCTTTGCGTATACATTGCCTGTATATTTGAACTCATATTTTTACAGTATAATATATATTTTTGTGTTTAATAACCCAAGGAAAAATATTTTTGTTTCAAGCAGTTAATATTCAAATATGTAATTCTGGTTTCCTTTGTATCAAAATCAGAATAAACAAATGAACTTTGATCTTTACATGGGATGCAATTTCTATGAATTGCATTTAGGTAAAGCTTCTGACCTGCCTATACCCAGTTTTCCAATCAGGTATAATTAGCGTCACCTTTTTCTTTAACATGAGCAATTTTTAATTAATCAAATGCTTTATGGTTAAACAGCCTGTGCTTTTATAAAGAGAAGCATAAGGAAGCAGTGTATCATTTTCAAACTTAAAGAAAAAGCCTTTTTACTCAACAAGTTCAGTTTTCTACAAAGGAAAGATCTTTCTTAGGCATAGAAGACCTTCATATGTCCCAATTCCTATCTCAGTAATTTCTCTAATAATAAGTAACCAATACCCAGCTTTCTTGAACATAAGCAGAACATTGTCTCATGTTCTAGTTGAATTGCTGTGTGCACCTTCAGGATTGCCCTGGGGAGAAGATTTTAAAGCTCAACCCATATAAGAGGTAGAGTTAAGTTGCATGTGCTGTTATATTTATGGGATCCTACATGAATCTGCAATTCAATTCTTTTTTTTTTTTCTTTCAATAATGAAAATTTAACGTAAGCGCTCTACTCCCAGCCCTTTTAAAATTGTAATTTGGGACAGGGTCTCACTAAGTTGCCCAGGCTGGCGTTGAACTTGCAAACCTTCTACCTGAGCTCATGAGTAGCTGGGATTGCAGTATGCACCAGAATTAATTTTAATGGTAGTTTTTTTTACCTAATAGCTGTTTTAAAAATACACGTTCTGTGTTTTGGCGTATATTTTGAAATAATTGTCAGTTTGTAACTATTTTAAATGAATATTGTTTGCAGTTGTGTTTTCAGTACCCACAACTTACCTGATAACTCTATGATTTTGCCCTCCTCATTGGCTGGTAGGAAACAGAAGTAAGAACAGAGGCTGGTGGGTGAGTGGAGTGATTTTTGTGCACCCCGAGCTATTTTAGAGGTTGGTATAGAAACTAGCTGCCCTACATTTCTGTTTTTCCTCTATTTTCAGAGGAGAATAATTTCAATGTGCTTCTATTCTGCCTTTTTATCTACTTTAATCTGCTGCTGCCTTTTTCAGCAGGCAAGGAAATGTTTGTGTGGTGTGCAAGATAAACTTAATGGAATGAAGAATATTGAGATTTGAAATTAAAGCTATAATAAATATCCAAATGGTGTTTTACTTAATAAAAATGTGCTAATTTTATTCATATTATTCATAGTCTTCATGTTACACAAAATAATTCATATCATGATTTGGTTTGAAGGGAGAAAATTCTAATTCTGAATCCTGTACTGTTACTTTTTTGGTCATTTTTTTATGGCAGATAGAATATACATTAATACATTTTAAAGGAAAACTTTTAGTATATGAGTTTTTTGATTTTGTTCTTTTTTAATTTTTTAAAAATGTTTTGTTATTTTATAGTCCTAATGGGTCACTCTGAGTTTCTCAGAATTTATAAGATCTTTGTTACTTGATTTCTCTTACTCCTTTGTATTTTCCATTAAGTTTGGTTTTGTTTATATTAAGATGGTCAAGCCCCGTGTTTTTCTGATGTTTTCCTCTTGGCTTTAGCTGTTGTTCCTATGTGCATTTGGATAGGTTTGTATGTCAAGCTGGATCTAGTACTGTCTAAGTTACCACAGTGATTCTAGTTCCTTCCCAGTAAACGCCTTAGAATTAATGGTAATATAGTAGACATGAAAGCATTAGGAAATGTAGTGTTAAGATGAAAAATACCTGTTATTTTTTAGTCTGGACATAAAGCTCTAGAGGAACTGATGAGAGTTTCTTACTCAGAACACAGAGTATGGATTTTATCTTTATGCTATTTATCATCTGCCTTCCTTTTTTATTAGGTATTGCTCTAAAGTCCCTTGTCCCACCAGAAACAGTAGCCCAAGCAATCCTTTAACCACTCATGAATAACTTATTACATATAACTCTGTATAAGTGGCACTAGTTCGAAAGATCACCACTTCAAAAAGTCATACCTTGAATTTTTTTATGCAAAAAATCAAAGTACAGAAAGAAATTTCAGGTTTTTTCTGTTAACCCTGTTTTGTTTTGTTGAGATAAAGTTTTGCTTGGTAGCAGTGGGCTTGAACTCACTGCATAGCCCAGGATGGCCCAGAATTCGCAGTGATCCCCATGCTTAGCCTCCTGACTGCTAGGGTTACAGGTATGTGCTACCACATCTGCCTGATTTTTTTCCTTAATTAAGAACTGACAGGAGTTCTGTGTCTGAAAATATTTACTCTGTAACAGGAGAATTAGTAATGGATGTAAGTGTTAACTTGAAATTCTATGATATAGAACATCTTCATACAAAAATAGACTGTAATACTCTGCATATTTTTGTTGTATAAATAGAATAATTGGTGTAGAAAATGCTATTTCCATATTGTTTGACATAAACTCAACCCTGAATAACTGAATGCTTGTCTTTTTCAAGGGAGAAATTCACCTTTTCCCCTATAAAGTCATGTCTGTGCGCTAGCAGTCTGTCTTGGTCTGTATTTTTTTACCTTATTCCAGATGGAATAATAATTTCACATGTACATTAAAAACTATAAGACTATCACTCAAAACTCCCATATCTTTTACCCCAGGCTCACTCCTTTTTAACACTTTGTTACACTTATCATTCGTTGCTGGTATTTTTTTATTTTAGGAAAAAATAAAATTTTATAAAAGAATAACAATAGTTAATATACAAGTATTGTAACCAGAGTACAAGACACATAAACCAAAAAGATTCTTAGAAAAAAGAAGCAATAATATAAAACTTTCTTTTCAATGAACAAAGGTAAACTAGTATTTTAAATGAAACCTATTAGCATATATATGAAAATATCTCTGAAACAGTGGAATATGTAATTTGGAGAAGTATTGCAGCTTCTCTCTACCTCCTATTTGTGTCTCTTTCTTTTTTGTGCCTATGTGTATGTGTATAATGTTTCTCACACAAGAGAAACCATGTGGTATTTGAGTTTACATATCTTATTTTGTTCTTATACCCTCTTTTCCTCTCCTTATTTTTTCTTCTTTTCCCTTCCTGTATGTACACACACACACACACACACACACACACTTTACATTGTGTTTTTCTGAATAATTTTAAGAATCAGTTGAGTGCATCATATACCTTTACCTTTTCCCAGTGTATTTCTTAAGAACAGAAATACTCTCATATAACTGTACTATACCTTTCAAATTCAAGATATTCTTGATAGTAGTACTTTCATCCATTTTTATCAGTTACCCCAACAAGGTCTTTTTATAAAACAGCTTTTTTTTCTGCCCTGGGATTCAGTCCAAAATCATGTGTGTTATTCCTTACATGCCTCATCAGTCTTCAATCTAGAACAGTTTTTTACTTTCTCTTTTTCTCACGGCATTTGATCTTTTTTGTTCTAATTTTATGTTTCTCCTCCTTCTGGGATCTTACCTTCTGCTTAACTTGAACACTTATGGTAGAATATGACCAACAGTGCTCAAAAATTCAAGCTATACCTTTTTTTCCGGTCTTGTAAACTCAGATTTTTAGCCACATGCCTAGTGTTTTTGTCAGAATGTTTTTCTGGAACTTTAAAGTCAATATTTCTGGAGCATCCTCCTATGTACACCTTTCCCCAAATCAAAAATTTGCTTCAAGTGACAAATTACTCCACCACTTTTAAGCCATCTGTGTTTGAATTTTCAGAATACTAACCCTTTCTTCTGGCTCCTGTATTTCTGACTTGTCATGTTTCATAGGTTTCACCCTATGGTATCTCTAAAATGGCCTTCACTGCTGTCGCCACCATCCTGGATCAGCTCCCCATTGCTTCTTGACTGGTATCGTGTCCTAATCATAGATAATACCCTCTTAATTGGTTGCTTCATCTCTCTCCACTGGGTTAATCCTCTTGTTCAGACCTGTTCTTCCTCTCCTGGTTTTGTGTTCTGACATCATCATTTGCCCAGACACTTGAACAAGACAATGGATAATTCACGACTACTTTTCCCCCTTACTTTCTTTTCTGTTTATTCAGCCATCAAATATTTTTCGATGCCTGCGATGTGAAAGTGAAGTCCTATGGTGCTAAAGAAATGTGTGTTCTAAGGGATGCATTAGCAAATAAACTAGACATTACCCCTGCTTAGAGTTGAGGGAGACAGAAAACAAACAATTACATACATAATTATTGTTATAATTATATATTTTGGTGATTGCTCTAAACCAGGTTGTGTAAGGACAAATAATGGCTAGGTCAGGTTATCCTGTGCTAGGGTAGTCAAGAAAGACTTCCTGGCATTCAAACCCATGTCACGTTAATACTAGCTTCTGCATATCTCTAATCATTTCCCTCCTCTTAATCCTAGGTGCCACTGCTGTACTCAGTCAAACCTTTATTTTTTTCTGGCCTAGACTATTGTCATAGACCCTTAAGTTACTGTCTCCCTGCTTTTAGTTAAGACCACTCTGTTCTAGTTCCTCGTTCTACAAGGGTCACTGAGAACTCTGATCATGTCTCTCAACACAGTAGCATCCACACTCCCCATACAGCTTAGTACTTAAAGACATTCGCTCTCTTCATTCTTTCCAGACTCACCCCTCTGTGGACTGTCTCTCATGTGCCCAGGGCAAGCTGATCACTTGCCATTCTGTGTTCACCTTGTTTTCCTAGGAATGACCTTTTCTCTTCTCTTGCTCCTATATCCCATTTCTCTGCTAGGTAGATACCTATATTTTTAAGGCTGAATGCAAGGTTCATATCTTTTGTGAGGCCTTAACTTCCCTTCAAAAACATTTAAGGATCTTCTCTGGGTTTTTAGCACACTATTATAATTGTGTGCTTACAGTCCTCTACCTCTGAAGTTTTGTGGGGGTTTTTTGAGCTTAGAAACTTTAGCTTCCCAATCTTTGCTTCTCTGATAAACCCTCTACTCAATGTTTTTTTATATAATTCTCAGTATCTATCATTTTTAATCCACTAGTATTTTCCATTTTAATTTTGACTTACAGTTTTCCATTGTAAAGACAGTTTGCTGAGTACTCCAGACCGTGAGACTCTTCCTCATTTTTCCACCCCACTGGTTCTCAAATCTAGATGATTTTTTTCACTTGGAGACTTTTTGTTTGTGTGTTTGTAGACGTGAGCTGCTTCTCCAGGTGCTAGTGAGACCCAAGTGTGCTAAGGTTTGTTTGTTTGTTTGTTTGTTTGTTTGTTTGTTTAGCTAAGGTTTAAAAGAACTTCAGGATGAGATCATAGGGAAAATTTTGGTTATCTTGTGAAAATGGTGTTGTCAGATCAAGTACCAGAGTCTGCAAACATGCACGTGTCCTTATTCTTTGAAATGCTAAAGAAAAATGATTATAGAAACTATATCCCAGTAAACTTGAGTCTGACCCACCAAGAACATTCTAAAACAGATTATTAAATATATAGTCAACATTTAGAAAAAGGGTGAAAACTAGAATCCACCATTAGTTAACTAAATCTTGACATATGCTATGGTGTAGGCCTGGAACAACCCCAGAGTCTCACGTGTTCAGGGATGGTGCTTTGGAAGGTGATTGGGGCATGGGGGCTGTCATCGTCAGTGACTGACCCCCTGATGAGTTTCTAGCTGAGAGTGTCACTAGGGTGGTCCCTGGCTGGAAGAGGTGTGTCACTGGGGATGCACCTTTGGAAGGCGCAGCTCCTCCCTGCCCCTCCCTTGTCCCCGCCTCCAGGCTGCTCTCAGGTGAAGAGCCCACGCCGTTTTTGCTTTGGAACTAGCCAGCCCTGCATGGAATGAAACCATGAGACAGAATAAAGCTCTCTTCCTTTCAACTGCAAATCTTGAGAATTTTGATCAGCAACAGGAAAGTAACTAATACAACGAACTACTTTTTACTTTTTTTTTTTGAGGTGTTTAATAGAATCTCAAGAGGAAAAAACTAATTATAGAAGGAATCCCAATTTAAGGCAGATATTTTATTGAGATTAAAAATATCTTCATTGCTGGGCGTATGCTTGTAATCCCAGCACTCGGGAGGCTGAGGCAGGAGAATCCTTGTGAGTATGAGACCAGCCTGGGCTACAAAGTGAGCTAGCTCAAGGCCAGCCTGAACTGCATAGCAAGACCCTGTCCCCCTCAAAAAAGTCTTCATTGACACATGGAAAAAATGTGAAATAAATAACATTATAATTAAATGATGAGTTTAAAGAAGATTCCATAACAATTTTCAAGGAATGTTGATTAGTGGATGAACTTAGAAGAACATTGCTAATTAAATGTTTTTAGGCTTTTTACCTGACTTTTGGGTTAAATCTAATTTGTTAAACCTCAACTTCATGGTTACCTCAGTGAATAATAGGGGTAGTTGTTTTCAAATTTCACACTTTAAACAAACCTTCATTCAGTAAAGTAAGTAAATTCATTCAGTAAACCTGTTGCACAAGGGATAATCAAAATATTTGGTGGTTTAAATTTTTTTTAATTTATTACACTAAAAAACATATTTCCATTAATTCCCCTCAATATACTCCTCATTCCTCACTTCAGACACACATATGCTGTTACTCTCGTCACTTTGGGAAGCAGTTCTGGAAGTCCCTTTTGTTTCTTTGTGAGGTGTGGTCAGAATACAGCGAGCACTGGCGCAGCTGCCCCCAGCAGAAAGGCGGCTTGTGAAACATGACTGTAGGTCCTCATTGCTCGTCTCACCAGGTCTGACGCCATGCAATTTCTGGCTCTTCCACAAAGTTAAAAAGACCATGAAAGATAAACATTTTGAATCTATTCAGGACACTGAAGCAACTATGGTAATGTAATTAAAGACAAAAGAGAACTTCCAGGTCTCCTGCATAAAATAGCAAGAATGATGTGATAAGTATGTTTGAAATGAGAGGGAGTGTTTGGAGAGAAGTAATGGCATTGTGTCTTTTACTATACTTTTCTTAAAGATTTAAACACTGACCAGTTTTTTTAGTCATACCTCATTTTGAGATTTCCTTTTTCCTTTTTTTTGAGACAGGTGTCACTGTTTAGTCCTTGCTGGTCTTGATTAAACTCACTTTGTAACCCAGGCTGACCTGAAACTCCCAGCAATCCTCCTGCCTCAGCCTCCCAAGTTCTGGGATTGCAGGCATGCACCACCGTGTCCAGCAGAGATTTCCTCTATTCCTAATAATTAGCAAGGAAATAACTAAACTAGCGAAGTTTTGCACAAAATCATAGGCTAGGAAACTCTGAGCTGTAGTTTGTGGAGGTATTTTTCTTTTGTGCATGCTGCAATGCTAAGTTCAATTAATGGAGGACATCTAGAATTAAAGATTTTGGAAGGGCCCTTTTATGGCATTCTCCATGCCCATATAAAGAAACCCTTATTTTCATTCAAAGCTAAGGAAAGCCCCCCCAGTATAGCTCATAAGCTATCAGTGAGATACAGTTTAATCAGTATCCAGTGAAAAGAGAATAGAGGCGAATTCTGCAATTAAGGTGATCAGTGGAGTGGGGTGGTGTGTAGGAGAGATTCCTCAGGGCTCTAACACTGTCTGCTAAGATGCACTCTCCAGAAATCTTTGTACAGTGATGGAGATTCACCACACGTGCCTTGTCCCACAGCGGGGCCGCAGATTCCCTTCAGACTGTTTGAGGACGGAATGCAGGCCTGGCGAGACCCACTTCAGTCAAAGCTTAGTGAGACTGGAGATGTGGCTGAGTGGGAAAGTGCTGACCAGCCGAAGGAAGGCCCTGGGTTTGATTTGCCAACACTGCAAAAAAAGAAGTAGAAAAAAATTAGCAGCTGATTGTTGAGAAAAGTGTTAAGACAAGTATAAGAATAAGAGTTAAGTAAACTCAATGCAGGGAGACAGCAGGGGTAATAGAGCTGCCAAAATGAGAACATTTAAAAAAAAAAAAGAGAGAGAGAACATTTTAAAAGGTTTATTCTAAGACTAAGAGCCTGTTCACAAAACTAAGGAAATTTAAGAAGGCACAGAATTTATGAAACTAGTGATGTTGCAGTAGAATAAGATGAAAAAACCTGATAATGTTGAGAGCAGTCACCTAGAAAAATGGTATTACAATTTAAGAAAAAATGAAAGAGAAATAGTGAAGATTAGGGGAACCAGAAAACCAACTGGCAGGTGGAACAAGGGTGATGTACAAATCAGAAGAAAAGGAGCAAGTTCTGAAAACATGTAGAAGCGGAAATAGACGTGGAGGCTGACAGCATATTCACGTTCAGAAAAGCAGTGTGCCGAGGGAAGAACATAACAATGTGGAAGAACTCCAATATATTTAGGGGTATAGTAGAAGGGTACTTTTTCTGAAATAAGATATCTGTAGTTCAGAATTCACACATTCGGAGGGATGGGGAGAGGATGGGAAATAGCAGTTTTTATATCTAAATGAAATTGCAACATGAATGTTGAAGAGTATTAGCATCTGGGGCATGTAAGACATTTACTAAGAAAAAAATAAATCCACTTGACCTTGTTCTTCCATAACTGTACTTTATATATTCAATCAGAAATATTTTTTAATCTTTTATTTTGTGCTAAGCACTGCATAGACAGCAGGTACTTAGCATTTTACTGAGATGAAATGTGTCTGTGTTCATGGAACTTATATTCTAATGGTGTAAATCAGAAAATTTACAAGTAAATAATTATTTTTAGATACCTACAAGTATTTGAAAAGTATAAAACAGTGTGAATCAGGGAAATTTTCAGTCCAAGTGATATCTTGTGAGGATTATTACCTACAAATCTACTTCAGATTTTTCTCTCACCAACCAAAGAATCAAAGAACTAATAAAGATGTGTTATCATTTTGCTTATTAAACATAATCATAATTGTTAATTACAACATAAAAGGTAATTTAACAGAAGCAGAGACAAAATAACAGAATTTTAGTTGTAAGAAGTGAGAAGATGAAAGATAAGAGTACACACGTGTGATACATAAATATCTCAAATTGTGTAAAGAACAGTTTTATCAGAAATATATGCTTGAACATATTATTTAAAGTAATGAGTCAGACCATTAATTAAACAAGCTCTATATTTTGCACATCACCAAAAAAGAAGTACGAAAAAGCAAGCAAACCCCGTGAAACAAAAGATAGATAGCAAAGCAAATACCAAAGAAGCAAAAGGCAGCCCAGCTCCTTTTTTTTTTTTTTTTCCAGGTGCTTTATTTTTTTTTTTTAATTTTATTTTAAAGACAAAAGAATGGAGACATATGAACCAGAAAGGCCATAAACAATACAGAAAATACAAAGTTATACAGAATATAGTAGGGAATTAGAACTGGATGTTGTATTACATAGTTATCTTCACATTAGTTAACACAAAAACATTAAAGGAAATACCAAATTATAGATAAGATAGTAGGGAATTTGCACTGGATGTTGTATAATATAAAGTTATCTTCATTTCTGCTAGTACAAAAAC
>PVLD010010561.1:0-70159 GCA_004027595.1 Dinomys branickii
AAATACGCCCAGTTTAAACTTCCCAGCCGAGGTTCCGGCATTCACGCTCACCAAGTCTGTCTCGAGCTGGTGGTGTTTATTAAGGAGTTTCGCTCCCTTGCTGCTCACCCGGTCGCCATCTTCCCCGGATCCCCAAATGAGTTTGAAAATGACAAACTATTGAGCTGAACTAGCCAGAATAACCTATCACAGAGAACTTATTATGGTGAAAGGTAGCTCGGAAGAAAAGGTACTCTACTCCAGGTGTGACCCAGCATAGCAAGTTCTTGTATCTGAGCTCAGTCTCCAGCCACATTGATAGATTGAGGGGTTGAATTAGGTGCTGACACATGGTGTCCAGCCCTGGGTCTGTGTGTGAAATTTTAAAAACATCCTAGAATAAGTGATCAGGTGGAGCACATGACAAAGTTATTGGAAACTTTGGAACAAACTAACATTTCTTCTGCTATTGTTAATGATTAACAATATACCAGCTAGTCCAACTGAGAGGGTGGGAGGACAGACTAAATGGTGTGTGTGTGTGTGTATATGTGTTCCTTGGAGGAGCAGTAGTTTATTGGTTGGATTTCCTGGAGGACAGACTAAATGGTGTGTGTGCATGTGTATATGTGTACCTTGGAGGAGCAGTAGTTTATTGGTTGGATTTTCTATTGCTGATACAAAATATCAGGCACACAACTTAAAGGAAGAGAGGCTGGATCTAGCTCATGGTTTCAGGTGATTCAGTCCATGGTTGCAGTACCAAAGCAGGAACATCATGGTGGAATGGTGCTGGGGATCAAAGATGCTCAGTGCACAGTGGTGCAAAGCAGAGCACCAAGAGAGGAAGGGGAAGGACCAGATATAGACCCCAAGGTCACCCTCCATGACCACCCAGAAGTGTGCTCTGCCCATCCCGTGTAGCTCCCAAGATAATCCAGTCAACCATCTAGCTTAGTTGTCTCAGGCCACCACAGGTCATTCTGCAAGTACCAGTGAAAATATCAGAGTAATCAGGATTACAGTCTGGTCCATTTGGCCCTGCACAAATAAGAACCTTGCTTAAGAAAGGGCCCTTGCCTAGGAAATGTATCTGCAGAGAAGAGGAATCCATGATGCCACTTACTGTTTCCCTCAGTGATATGTTACCAACGAATGATGAAACTCATGGAGCCCTGAACAGAGGAAGGACCGGAGTCATGACCAGATTCAAGACTGGTTGTTGTTCTCACCTTTATTTTGCTGTATTTTTCTTTCAGGGCACATAAATTTATACATCAAAATTTCCCTGTAGACACGGGGAAATGCTCACATGATTTTACTTTACTCTATTTTTCTATTACAGGAGGGAAAAAACAGAGGAAATGTAAAAGAGAACTATGTAGTTCTCATTTTAAGAAGACCGGACATTTGGATCTTGCTCAAAATGCCTACCTCTCCTCCACCATCACAGAAAAGGTAGGTATGACGGCATGTGTGCTCTGTGGACTCTGGGGTGACTTGGAACCTCAGAGTTCTCTCCTATGTTTGTTGAAAACAAAAAACAGAGATGAAATATAAAAGATGATCTTAGTTCACAGCTATTGGGCAGCTCTGTGGACCCATCAGTTTTCTCATCCTCTCTTCACCTGGGCGGCCTACTTGCCCTTACAGATGGCAAGTACCCAAACACACTTGCACCCAGCTACCTCCACAGCCCTTGTTTCATTTGCAGTTTTGAAGTGAAGTCTCATTAAGTTGCTAAGTTGCCCAGGCTGGGCTTGAACTTGCAGGGCTCCTGCCTCAGTGTCCCAGAGTGCTGGGATTACAGGCCTGTGCCATGAGGACGTACTTGCTCCTGAAAGGTTTTGTTCTTTAAAGGTCAGTGAGGCTTATTAAATGGAAAGGAAGACCACGTAGGTGACATGTTATTAAACCACGTCACAACACTGCCCATTCACTTATCTGTCCAAGGGGAGGTTTTCTTTCATCCAAGAACACTCAGACTGTCAGGAGAGAATGGGAGACAAATGTGATACTCAGACATCCTTGGGAAAATGTCACTGAAATGGGTCAGCCTTTCTGTTTCAGGCTGTGCTCATCTGAAGACATTAAAGGATACTAAAAATAAATGCCTGATGTGTCCTGAGATGCCAGCCAAGCCAGCATGCCTTTGAGAAGGTCTTTACATCTTAACAATCAACTTGGAGATGTAACAACCTTCCACAGCTTTTCCGGGGAGTAACATAGGCATTTTTAGAAATCTCTTCATCATTCACTACTGCACAAATCTTTGTCAGCATGGCAAAAGCTACGTGGGGACATGTGGGGACAGCAGGGCATATAGGTAGGACTTCATGAATCCAGATTCAGTGACCACAAGAGGCAGGGTCACTTTGCTGGGAAACATATTACAAATTTGTGCTTTGGTTCAGATCACTGGTTTTCTCCGTTTGACCTGCAAAGGAGAAATACATTTTAAGATCAACTTGGCTTCTGCTCCTAAATCTTTTTCTTCTACTTGGATATTAACATCTCTAGCCAAGCTCTTGGTTTTATAGCTATAGGAACAGAAATATTTAAGACATTCCTAGGAAATGGAACTGACTTTGGAGTCAGGGTAAATTCGGGGCAATTTCCAGTTTAGTCATCTAATTATGTAAGCTTGTTCCAACTCACTTTGAGAATCAAGTCTCCATTGGCCCATCTATGCAAAGAAACAATGACCAACTCATGAACTCGGTGTGAGGATTAGAGAAGCTGAAGCTAAGTTGAGCTTGGGGAGGCACAGGCGCTGTTAAATGCAATTCGTTAGTATGGTTTCTACTACTGCTGTTTCTCAGGCTGCTATTAATCTGGTTCAGAGCTCTTTTCTTCCTTATGTGAAATCCTGGGTTATTAGATTATCGTTTTACTAGACAGCACACCTGGGTCTGTCATTTTGCTTTCCTTTCTATTTCTTTATTTTCTTCCTCTCCCCTCTCTCCCCTTTCCTGCCTCTTCTCCTCTGCTTTTTCTCTTTCTCTCCTTCTCATTCTCTTTCTTTCTCCTTCTTCTCTCTCTCTCTCCTGTACTAGAGATTGAACCCAGCACCTTTGCCCTGACCTGCATCTCCAGTCATCCCATTTCTATTTTTTTAGGATTTTGAAACAGAGTCTTCTTAAATTGCTAAATTGCCCAGGCTGGACGTCAACATGAGATCCTCCTGCCTCAGCCCTCTTGAGTGTTGGGATTATAGTAATGCTCTACCACACTCAACTTGAAGATAGCTTTCTCATAAGCTCACAGGTCTTGCCTTCTCTCTGCTCTTCGACAGAGGGCCAGTTAGTTACCTGGATTCTTAGCTTTTACCTGCTACAATGCTGACCAGAAAGCACCCTGCTGAGGCCCAGGCGAGGCTGTCTTCCGCCTTCCCACCCTTCGTTCTCTGTGTGTGAGTCTCTGCTGATGGCGAGCTCTGGGGGGGAAGAGATAAACAAATGAAGGACTTACAGATGGAGTTAAGGGAGGGAGGTGATGAAGGGGTCCAAGGCCGAAGGGAACGGACAAAGGAAGACAGAAATTTCTTCTAAGATTTAGGTAAAGAGCCCCAAGCCAGGTTTCCGCAAAACCCCTGCAGGAAATCTTTACGTTTCTATTTTAGTATTTATGACTTCGGGCTAGTAGCTCATCAGCGTCATCTCTACATAGGAAGAAGATGCTGAACTCAGAGCGTTCAGAGAGAATAGAAAAGAAATCTTTAAAATTGAGCCAGAGCAAAAGATAACAAGGCTCCGTAATGCTGAGCCCAGGCACCGTTTCTCCACAGAGATCTGGACTTTTGGAAATGCCTCTTTCAACTTAACCAGGATGGCGCCAAACGTCACGGGAAGAAGTGGTTACAAGGCTCGGCAAGAACAGTCCCACAGCTCTGGGCACCGCTCTGCGGCAGAAGTTTTGCTCAGCATGTGCGGTGCCCTGGGTTCGAGCCAGCACTGTCAAACACTTTAACAAGATCACCGACGATGTTTACCCGGTGACACAGCTCTAATTTCAGGGCAGCTCTTCAATTTCTAAGGTTGCACCCTCTTACCCTCAGCTTACGCGCACAGGGGTCACATTTTTAGAAAACTGAAATCCGTAGAAACATACATCTTTTTCACATGGCCCCCAAATACCTTTTTGTCTAAAAATGTCACTTTCTCTGTGTGACATTTGTGTTGGAACCAAATGACTTTGCTCTTTGACCAATAAACAAATGGTCAGAAATAAATATAAATCAAGAGTCAGCGAGTCTCTTTAGTTACAAAATTGGCATGGTTTCAATGTTTTATATATGCTGAGCACTTTAAAACATTTTTTTTCTGGTGGTGCCGAGGACTGAACCCAGGACCTTTGCACTGATCTATGTATCTGAGCCCTTTTTAATTAATTTATTTTGAAACAAGGTCTTGTTGAATCACTAAGTTGCCCAGGCTGGACTCACCCTTGTGGCTTTCCTGCCTCAGCCTCCCAGAGACCTTCAATCACAGATTTGTTCCATCACCCTAGCTCAGGTCCCCACTCCTGAAGCAATAACTAATCTCTGACCTCAAACAGAGTGATTCACCTCTCCATACGAAGAGGCATTATGATAACTGGGATCTCAGTGATTACTTCATGGATGAACCAGTCCCTCAGTCCGCTCAGACTTGCTTCTCTTCTACTTGCAGTAGCCTGGCGTGGTCAGATGTGCTGGTTCTTCTCAAATGCAGTGCCACTGTGCCTGCGTTAACTCAGAGAATATTCACTCAGAAAAACACAGCCGTTAATTTTGTCTCTCAGTTCTCTGAAAGAGCACAGGTTCTCCAAATCACCACAGAATGCAGAAAAGACTAACTCTGTAGGGAAAGTGACCCAAGGGAAATGGAATTTTGGGTCATTGTTGACAGGTAGATATTTGGCATCTAGTCTTTAATTTTGCTGATAGAATATATGTGTATGGGCAATTTACAGGTAATATAATTTACAGCACTCCTTCTTGCAAATTCCTTAAACGTGCTTGATCCTCTTAGTATTTTGTGGCTGATGTTTGCTAAACTCTTCTATCCATACACAAAGTAAGGTTTCAAGGGACAGACAAGTTTGGTTCCAACACAAATGTTAGTCGATATCTTCATTTATCATATCAAGTAAGATGAAAGTAAAACAACGAAGAAGTGCTTGTAAGTTTTACTCACCTGTCAATAATCCGAGCCACTTTTTCACTAATTATCAGCAAATGCTGGAAGGGGGGCAGGCAGCATTCACAGCTCTTAGCCTCGGAGTTTTAGCTCTAGACGTGGTAGGCCTTTAAGTTTTATCTGCATTACCATTTTCTCCGCAAGTTTTTTCAGCCTGGAAAAATCAGCAAAACAATAAATCAAGCCCCATGAGACATAACCTTTACCAATTTCCACAGTGTAAATATATACTTCATCTCTGATTTTAATCTACCAACAGGAACCACTGCATGGCTGTAAGTGCAACATTACAGAGTATTTCTAACATGCAGTTATGGTAGACATAAGCTTAAGTGTGTAGGCAATGAAAAAATGTAGTAAAATAAGCAACAAGACTTGACCATTTATTAGCTCTTTAGAACATACTTTAATTGTAAGTTCACAGGATTTAGTACTCAGTAATGCCTGTGTTTAACAACTGCCTCGCAAAATTCTTGTACATTTAAAAATTGTCTCTTCTATAAGCTACAAGTTAACTCCAGCAAACCACTGAATTGGAGGATGAATGGAAAAATAACTGATAATTTAGTGTATTTTAAAGCATTTCAAATGTGACCCTATTTCCAACTAGCTTTTGCTTAACTCTAAAAATGAAAACTGTCACAGCTAATAGAGGCATCCTATTCTGTACCCAAGCTTGCTAGACACTGGTTATTTGGATTTGATCAGTGAGATAACACTAATATTACATAAAATCAAAAATCAAGGCCTTTGTGCTTAAATTCAAAGATGCATATATTTGTTATAAATGTGGATTAATTTAAACAGAAAAAAGAAACAAAATTTTACCTAATATTTTAAAATTTCCTGCAGGGATAGCCTTAAATATAAAGTAAATGAGCAAATCTATCAAATCAGTATAGTAAAATTCAGAAGTAAAGCAATAGATATCCACTAAACTAATTTCTGACAAAAATGGAATGGAAATTTAGTGGACAAGAATCTTTCTATAAAACCATAGGTGTAATGATTGTGTATTCATAGATAGAAAAAATGTTCTTGGATTTGTACCTCACACCATATACAAAGATGGGACCTAAAGTGAAATTATAACACTTCCAGAAGTTAATATAATATAAATCCTAGAAATTCAGGGTTATGCAAGTATTTCTTAGTTATACATCAAAGATATGATCCATAAAAGAGAAAAATATAAATGCAGCCCATCAAAATTAATAGCTCTTGTTTTACAAGACACTATTAAAGTAATGAAAAGATAAATTGCATGCTGGAAGAAATTGTATGAAAAACACATATCTGAGGTATATAAAATGATATACTGTCAATAACAAACAAAAGTCCCAAGAAATTTAACAACAGCACAATAGAAAAACAAAAAACTTAACTTTCAAACCTGGTTAGACAGTTTGACCATTGTGGGTGGTCTGCATTATGTGGATGATAAATAAATGCTTCAGAAATACTAGAGATCTAATTATTAGGAAAATATAAATTGAAATCTAATTAAGATAATGGTATGGACATATAGAAATACATAAAAATTAAATGACTGACTCACTGCTGGTGTAGATATAGAATGATTGGAATTTTTCACATTTGGTGTTAGGGTATAATGTTTCAATCAGTTTATAAACCCTTTTATTCCTAATAAAATTAAACATTGTCTTAGCATATGAGCTAGCCTTTTCGCCTTTAGGTATTTTCTCATAAAAAATAAATAAATATGTTGTGCAAAGACTTGTACATGAGTATTTACCAGAATTCTATTTGTAATACCACAAAACTGGAAACAACCTAAATGATCATCAAGAGTGACTGGCCCGCACATTGTGGTATATTTATGCAATGAAATGCTAGTAGTCAGCAGTGAGTGATCAACACTATGGATGGATTTCAGAATAACTGTGCCAGAAAAAGCAGACAAACATATATCATGTTTCCATTTATGTTATCTTCTAGAAAAATGCAAACTAATCTGTAGTGATTGGAAACAGGTTAGTGATTGTGTACTAATGGAGTGGGAGTAGAAAAATAAAGATTTCCATAGGGGCAAAGAGGGTTTCCTAAGTGATAGATATGCTTATTATCTTGACTGTGATATTGTACACGTGTCCAAACATATGGAATTGCATATTTCATTTACATGTGGTTCATTTATGTAAATTATGCCTTAGTAAAATCATCAAAATAAATAAGTGAAGTCTAAAGCAAATGTGATTATTAAACAAGTCTTCTTCACCTACTAAAGAGAAATTTTAGCCCTTACCTCTGAATTCCCCTAGCATCCATCATTTCTACTTTTCATGGTGCTTAACCTTGATTGTGTAGACTTGGTTGGCTTTGGGACCCGCCTTGTGGATTGGCGGCACACACTCCTGGGTGTGACTGGGTGGGTCGTGGAAGGGCGGCCTTGGGTCTGTATCAGGACCCTGGCCCCTTCCTCTCTGGAGCTGTTCTCCTGCTCTGCTTCCCTGCCCCAGGAATTAAGCACCTTTCCTCTGCCAAGCCCTGCTGCCACAGTGCTCCTGCCGTGGATCCCGTCAGTCATGGACCAAACCCCTTGAAACCAGAGCCCAGGGAACCCTCGCCTCCTCTACACTGTGTGTTGAGCACCGGGTCCCAGCAATGGGAAAGCTCACTAATCCATTGTCATCCCTCATTTGTATGTCAGATTTTGGGTTACCAATAGCTTCAGTTATTTGACAGAGCAAAACATACTTTTGGAGAAATTAAGTCATTGGACTCTTCTGTGTACACGAATATACGCATATGAATATGATTGGGTTGGTCACTTTCCCACCTTTGAGTGTGTTTCTTCCTTTATGCAATGGAACCATGACTATGGCCCATTTGAACCAATAAATTCACACACAGCTTTATGCTTTTTATTACAAAGCATTGTGTTTATCAGCTGCAGTTCATAACTTCCTTATGTTAGAGCTGCTTTCCTGTTTGCTGTAGCCTAAGTGCAGCTCCAGCCCATGAGGACAGGCACTGGGTACTACCTGCAGCAGGAACTATGTCACTTTGCCGGGGCCCTCCTCCACCCATGCGCCCCAGTGAAGGAAGCTCAGTGTGCTGACAGAATTACCATACACAGCCTCCAACCCAGATCTGAGCAGCCCGAGCCCTCTGGGCCTTGGCACAATTTATGTCCAAGATTAATTAGTTAATGTTCACAAAGCACTTTGAAGATAGAAATTGCTGTAAGAGCACAAAACCCATGTATTAAACATGCTTCTTATATACCATTGCACTCCAAGTTCTGCAGCCTTCACTTGAAGAGGCCCTCTGACTACTGGCTGGTATCAGGAAAGTGTCCTGCATCTTGAAAGACCTTGGAAGGTATCAGGGGCTCCTTTGCTATGGAGCTCTGGAATCAGGTGGGCCTGTGCCCCTCTGAGTACCCTGCTGGAAATGGTCTGGCACCAGCTGAGCCATTTAATTTTCTATGACCATTGGCTGACAGCTTGCTCCTTGGGAAGGGTATTCAGGGTCTTCAGAGCTCTGAGTCCTTGGTCCAGCCACCTCACAGAGGTTAGGGGTGACACAGAGGTGGGTTCATGTCCCAGCTTGGCCACTGCACAAAGTGTGGCTGTGGAGGAATGTGTGGCACTGGTAGAAGTATGCAGTATCAGAACTCCAGGATGCTCGTGTTGAAACCAAGGGAACACTGACAGTCTAGTGTCAGCGTTTCAGGGTTGTATCTCCAAAATGTCCGGTAAAATACTGGCATTTCCTGGCTCTCCCACAGATGGTGAACTCTTCTTCTTGTAGTTTTACCAAAACACGTTTGTGGTACTGGAAAACAGGTCCTTCGGCACTCTATATTCATTCATGCAGGCTTTAGATTCATTTGCTAATGATGCCGTTTTTTAGGGCAATCTCTTTTACAGGGAGAGATGCCTCTCACCGCTGGTCCCACACACAGGTCTTTCAGAGCAAGGAGAAGAATTCTGTGTAGTGTTTTCTTCCTCCCTCTGCAGCTCTCCAGGACCCAGTACTTATAGTCAGCGACCCAGCTGGGCTATAGAATATCTGGCTGTAGAAATAGACTTGATGTCCCCGGTGTTCTGAGGACAGGCCTGTGGCCCATGCTCTGCTGAGCCTGGCATGGACTCTTGGTAGCTGGCTAAGTTGTTAAAGGCGCCTGTTTGTAAGCCATTCAAGAGAGCAGAGAACATCCCAGGGAGCCTTCCCTGAGCCGTGGCTGAGAAACCATGCAGAGCCTGAAGCTGTGTTCCGCAAGAGCCTCTACCTTGGTGGCCTCATGGCAGCCCCAGGGCACCTGGACTTCACCACCAGTCTCCACTTGAGAGAGCTGAGGACGGAGTCCTCCTCGGGGCATCTGAGGAGAGTCCTTTGAAGATGTGAGGAGCATGAGTCATGCCTCCTGGTCGTGATTCACAAGCCAACTTCGGAGCCCAGATCCACTTAAATACCCATTACTCCTTCAATAGACTGAGTTGGGCCAATAGTTAATCTGCAAATTGCAGCACCAAGTAAGGTGAGAACCCAAAGACAGTGTAATTAATAAACTATGTTTTAAAGAGAGGTTGAGTTCATTGAATTTTCCCAATTTATTACACAACTGAGGCAATCTTTAATTCCCTTCTCCCAGGGGGCTAAAGAGAGTTTACAGTCATCTCTACTTCTCCTGTCCTCCTCCTCTTTCCTGTTCGGAGGTTCTGAGGCCTCAGTCTGTATTTCTACTACAGTCAGATGCCTGGGGTCAGAGTCTATGGCTCAGAAGGACACTCAAGAGACTTTTGTCTATTATGAGACATGGCACTTGTACTCTGCTCTGGGTTTTGTGAGCAAGCCTCACCACATAGCTCGGAGCCAATCAATAAATACTTTATGCCTGCTAACAGGCTAAGGAAAATGTAGGATATATACTTAATCGAGTATTAGTCATAAAGAACAAAGCCAGATCATTTGAAAGAAAATGGGTGAAACTGGAGACTGTCATGTTAAGCTGAATAAGCCAGACTCAGAGTTAAACTTCATGTGTGTATTATATGAGAAACCTAGGATATAGATAAATAAATAAAATAAAGGTGAAATGACAAGGAGCTGGAAGATAGGCTCTTGGAGATGGGGACGGAGATCAGGAGGAAGGTGGAGCAAAGGGAGCGGAGAAGGGTTTGAAAGCGATGACCTGTTTTGCGCGTGCACTAGTCCCCCAGACAAACATCACCATTCTGCATCACAAAGATGTGATACTTTTAAAAAATAAGTCTTAAGAACTATTCCTTGCAACCCTATGATATTACTGAGTCTGTTCAGTCCTCTCCTCATCTTTCAGCTTTCTGTTGTTCGTGTCTTTGCTTGTTGACCTTCTTGGATTTGCTGTACGCGGTGTGCCATGCATTGCATTGCATCCCCCAAAGGACTTGCTGAACTCCAACTCCCACGATGTCAGGTGGGACCTGCATTGGAGGCAGGTTTCTTGCAGGTGTAATCAGCACTTGTGAGGACAGTGTGATAATACAGAGGTGCACGTGCTAAGGGGCCACGATATACACATACGGAGCATCAGACTGATATGGTGACAAGCTAACAATGGCCATTCAGGTCACTGGAAGAGCCCTGGCAGAGTCGAGGACATAATCCCCCCATTTCAGAGGGGCCCTGGCCCCACCATTGCCAGGATTTCAGCTGCAGGATGGTAAGACAATGCATGTCTGTGGAGTGCTGTCTTCCAAGTGGTGGTTCATTTGTCGCAGCAAGAGCACCCTGATGAATGGGCTGTGGCTGAAACACCACTTCCTAAACCTGAGGCCGAGGCAAGGGCAGCATCATTCAATCAAATCTAAAGGTCAGGCAGAATTGAGAACTCTCTGTTTTCGCCCGAGATGGAATGCCTTGTCTTCGTGCATGTGTTAACCTCATTAATTGATACAACATCTGTCTCCCCTAGGCACACATCTGCAGCACCTGACAGATCTCAGTGGTCCAGAGTCCAGGAGCTCCTGCTAAATGAGGAGCCCTGGATTATAATGCTGAAAAGCACACGTCATTCTAGGAACCTCAACCTATGGGACCTCAAAACTAAATGTCCTGGGCAGAGGTGATTCAAATATAAAATAAGTAGAAAAGTAGAACCCGTCATTGTGCAGCCCAGGAAGGCTTCCAGGAAGAAACAACTGCTCTAGTTCTCGGAAGATGAAGAGATTTGAAGAACTGGAGATGAGAATGGAGAAGATTCTAGGCACAGAAAGCCCTTAAATAAAAGCATGGAGGAGAACAGAGGGGAGAGTGATGCAGAGAGATTCAGCTACTTGGACAGGAGGCCAGAGAGCAGGAGAAAGTTGAGTGGTGAGATGTAAGACACATACTCTCCTCTAACTTAGCTGACCAGTAAAGCACAGGGTCATTCTCCTTCCTTCCATCCTTCCTTTCTTCTTCCCTACCTATTCCTCTCTGGCTTTCCTCTTTTCCTTTCTTGACAAATACCCAGGAAATGTAAATAGCACTTATGGACAGGTATATATGGTCCATGGTCCATGAGATTTACACCTGTTAATAGTTGGCAGCCCCGAGGCTCAGTGGGAATTTTTCTCAGTTGTCACTTATAGTATGTATGCTACGTAACTGCCCTGTATGTTCTCTGCCTCTCTCTCTTCCTCTCCCTCCCTCTCTCCCTCTGGCTCTTGCTCCTGCTCCGCTCCCGCGCTCTGGCTCTCTTTCTCTTTCCATTTCCAGGACTGGAGATTAAACCCAGGGCCGTAGCCCTGAGCTATACTCCCAAATTTTTGTTGTTTATTTTGAGACAGAGTCTCATCAAATCACTAAATTGCCCAGGCTGCGCTCAAGCTGTGATTCTCCTGTCTCAACTTCCCAAAGTACTGGGCTTGCAGGCCTGTGTCACCATGCCTGGCTCCACCTCTGCGCTCTCACATGAAAGTGATGGTGGTTTGGTCACCTGTCCTTTCTTGCTGTTCTTGGCTGCTCCGTGGTCACAGAGTTCCATTTGGACAACCATTTTGGTAATCGGGGCTTAAAATATAAATGATGCTTTCGAAGTTCTGCCCCTTCTTGCCTCCCTAGAGACAGACCTCTTGAGAGGTCAGACAGAACAGGGTGGGGTCAGCTGACAGAGGCCCCTGCGCTGGACTGAGTGTACGGTAGGTACACCAGCCGGGAGAGCTGGTGACTGGCTGAAATACTGGCTCATCTAATCTGCTGGCTGCTGGAGATGAATCTGGGGAATGTGGGAGGCGAGCATGTCACACAGGCAATTACTGGCCGGACGCAGGATTGCATAAGAGAAGGATGACGGCTTCCTGCTCCGCTGAATGTGGGAGCGGGCCAGAAAGGATTTATCTTCCCAAGAGAAACATGCCAGCTCCAAGAGGATATGAAGTAACTGTTATTATGGGAAAAAGACAGGCTTAATTTGAAAATAGCCAAGGTCTCTTTCAGTTTGTATGCTGCATCTCTTTTTTGCTTGCTTTTATCTCCCTGGTTCTCTTTTCTGATTTCTTATCTTTTTCTGTCATTTGGTCTCTCTGAATGCTTGGCTTCTTTATCTTTCTGTTCTTTTGCTTTTATTTTTACTTGCTTTTTCAAGTTTTGTTGAAATCTTCACATCTATGTAATGCTTGAGGAAAGGCTTTAATTTATTCCCTATGATAGGAGGTGCTAAAAAAATGAAAAGTGTGGTGTGTTTATTTTTGTGGGAAGGATCTTTTAAACTCCATGATAGATGCAAAGGACTTATCATTTAATATACAAAAGAGGTAGGAGATTAGGGGATGGAAAGGAGGCTGGACAACAGGGTGTGACCTGTCAGTCACAGAGAACTATCAAATCCCAGCACAGAAAAGCTTCTAATGGCAGGATCTGGCGTCAGAAACAATGGCAGCCTTTGGCCCTTTTGCCAAGGTTTTCTCCTTCCCAGTGACCCACTGGTGCAGGGTATATTTTCACCTTTCTTACTTCTTTTTGTACTTCACTTCTTTTGAAATTCTTTATCTTCTTTTTCTTCTCCTTTAAGTAAAAGTTGAATTTTCAGGTTTACCAATTGCTCTGGCCAGTGAATTTCTTTGGATGGGACAGCACACTGGAACCACTACACACCACAACATGCGGCCCTATAGCTACATGGCCCATCTCCTATGAAGATAAATAAACTGTCTCCCTCTTTGAATCTGGTTAGCATTCAACACTTGCAGAAAAGCTTAACTTTTTTTTAATGTGTTCTTTTCACATTACAAAAATGGTGCCTGGAGATACGGCTCAGCAGCACAGCACCGGCCTAGCAAGCACAAGGTCGTGAGTTTGACTCCTGGTAACAAAAAAAAAAATTACAAAAAATGTCCTGAATATTAGATGAAAGCCAATCATATCTCATCATGCTTTATGGTCCCAGTAAAGTGTCTACGTTTTAAACGTTATCAACTCCTACCTTTCACAGACTTTTCTAGCTGAAATCACCCTTACTTGCACAGAACTCCAATTACCTGCAGCTAAAGTAGGAAGAATCTTAGACATCCTATCCTGATGGGCACGTGAGGGTGAGCCTAACACGGCCACATTCACTGGAACCTCCCCAGGCTATGCCTTGGCACAAATGTGCTGTCACGACATCTGCCCCCTGCATGGCCCCGTCACCTCCTCTCCTCATCCATCTTCTCCTCCTTCTTGGCCTCATCTCCTTTCTCCTCTACCTCATTTCTTTCCTGCTGTTTGCTGTATCATTTCATACCAACACCTTTATGAACAACTTTTAAATCAAACCCTTTGAGATAGAAAAGTTGCAAGTCAGAATTCAGCTACCTTGCTTAAGATCATTAATCCAGGCAAAATTCCAACCTGGGCTTCCCTGCCTGTGCCCTCCCAAACCTCACACAACACAGTACCTGCATCCTAGATGTTTTTAACTACTGGAACCCACCAGCTCCTTGGGTGTGTGATCTTCTAATTGAGAATTTTCAATAGTACTACCAGCCACCTAGTACTGACATCTATTTAAATCGCATCATCTGTCAGCTGGGCAACGGGCTTGTGTCCTGCAGAACTCTGCTGGGGATGGTCGTCTTGACTAGTTCAGTGTCCTCACCCCCACCCTATGCTAATTAGCATTTCTATTCCTTCATTCCCTTTACTAAGCATGGATGGCTAAAGTCCCAGAATTTCATATGCTACCTTGTCTCAGGGTTAAGGACATTCTCAACAAACACTTTCTCTCTAGTAACACAGGATTCACAATCCCTCTCTTACCTTATAACACATGGTTTTACTGAGAAATTGCCTTCTTGACTTGATCCCTGCAGACACTGGCCATTTCTGCTCCACCCACCAAAGACCAACTTGCCTGTCAGCGCTTGGGGAGACTTGCAAGTAGCCAGTGGGGCCTAGGACTTTGGGAAATTCTTATTTTGGTTTCTGAAGAATTTCCATCCCAAACCTACCTGCACTTGACATGGTGTTCCTTCTGTGCCACTGCTACTGACACCTTGGCCTTGGGCCCTGTACTTAGTCTCCTGGGAACTGGCCATGTCTCCCTCCCCTGTTGCCCAGGTGATGGGTCCCTGCAGGGCTTTCCAGCGTCTCGTGCACTATGAATAAAGAATTGGCCATGGTGAAGAGCAGTAAGGAAAGAGAAGTGATGTTCAGTGAACATTACTTAGGGAATGATATGCTCAGAGTGAGAGGGCAGCAAGGAAAATGGCCTGTGTGCTGGGTGCAATGGGTTTAAGAATTTGAAAGCTTGCCCTGGGTCTAAGATGCCTCCCGTTGGGTCTTCCAGAGCGTGACTGACAGCATGATTGACAGGGTGCTGAGTCAGGTCAGCTGTATCGAGCCTGTGTGTTCTTTCCCATAATCCCGTCTGGTCCAATCAGATGCATGCATTGCAGTGCGTATGCATGTGGCCTTGATGAGCACCAGGGGAAGAAAGGTTACTGTAGGTCATGCCAGCATGTCTGGCACACATGAGCCCTGTTTTGGGATTTTGGAATTTCCCAGAGGTCTTTATTATTATGATCTCTGCCTGTGGGAAGTCGCCTTATGATAAGAGTCTGGGGGTAGCCAGGGCATCACCCAAGTTCAGATGAGTGGGGAAAGTGGTTCATCAGTCCCAGTTTTGCTGTCTATGTCACCGACACCAGTCACCTTGCTGCTGGGATGTCTGCCCAAGTCCAGCCCCGTCCCCCCCAGGAAGGGGGGTTAGACTGCTTTTGTTTTTAGTAACAGGAGAAATAGAAAATATCTTATTTCTGCCACCAAGCAACAAACACCTGAAATTCTCACCTATCGCTGCATCAAAGACCTGGGCCTTACAATCAAGATTAAAGCTGCTGGTAAAACAAGGTGATTGTTCAGAAAGAACAGTAAAGGCACAGATGGGAGCAGATAAACTCATGTGTATTTTCCAGTCCTGTCTGATTTCGCGACTTTCCAAATCAGTCTTTCCACTGGTCTCCTTGGTATGGAGATGCTAAGGAAGATGCAAACACCTTCCTTGAGTCTGTAAGAAAGAAGCTGAGTCTGAAAGTCCCAGATCCTAAACCGAAGGGGCTTATGGGCTGCAACTGGTGCAGCAAGGGAGACAGGACTGGGCAGAGGTGAGGCTGGGCTGGCATCTTCACGGTCTTCATCCCTTGGTAACCTGTGCTAGGCAAGTCCTTTTACCTCTCTGGAATCTCTCAGAGTTCTTACTCGTAACAAGAAGTGGTTTTGGGGGCTCCTGTCCAGGGTCATAATGTGAAGAAGGGATACACGAAGTGTCCCTGTGTGTAGCTGTATTGGGACAGAAATGTGTAAGCAGGATAGTGGTGGTTAGGACGCAGGGAGCGGAGGCCATGGAGAGGTCATAGGGACACTAGAGGGACACTGGTGAGCAACAGTTGGGGGAGTTTCTCTGGGCGATGGTGAGGAGAAGGATGGGGTGGTACTGAGAGAGTAATTCTTCTCAGATCCCATTGTAGGACTGTGGCTAGCCCTCGAGGCATGAACTCCCCTCCTTTCCATAACTGTACTGCTTCCAAACTGTTTACAGAGGCTTCAAGGAGTGAACCAAGTTATTAAAAGAGTAGCAATTAGGGTGGCCCATCCCAGCAATTTCCAGTTTCCTGTCTCAGGAAGCCCGAGGGGAGGGACTCCGAGGAGGGAAGGGAGGGTGCGTTCCTGGCCGCTGCAGGATTCCCAGTTCTGAGTGTGGAGCAGGAGGGAGGGGGCAAAAGTTCCCGGATGCAGTTCAGCTCTCTGGAGGACAGAAGCCCTGCTGCAGAGGCACCCCCAGGTAGCCGACTCCCTCCTCCTTTCTGGGGTATCCCTGCCCAGCTTGGAAGCTTTTAGGCCTCGTTTCTTTGCCTCTCCGGAGTGAGCTGCATTAGGAGGTGCCTGAGAAATCAGTGTCTGCACTTCTCATGCCGGGGACTTGCAGAGAAAGGTTGTCAGGTGATTTACAGTCTCTGTTTGAGAGGCCTTCTCCAAACCCAGCCCAGTCCAGCCCAGGGAGCCAGCCTGACAAAATGAGCATTTTGTCCTGTTCAGCCTGACACTAATGAGAGGAAGAACGATTGCTGCATTCCAGCGCTGCTGGCCATCTCTGCCCCCAGCTGGGTTGGAGTCTTCATGCTTAGTTCTCCCTGCAATCTGAGTTCAGAGCAGTACGTTCGAAAGAGAGATTTTCCTGAGAGGCCTGCTGCAGGCTGCCCCAGGGAAAAGAGACTCTCATTTTCAGAACCAAAGTTACACAATGCTGGACAGGCCCTCAGGCTTGTGGTCACGGTTTCCCAGAACCCCAAGAGGCCCATCCAAGAAACCACCCGTGTTTCCTGCTGGTATCATCTGCATCCTCCCAGGAGAATTTCGTTTCCTCGATTGTGCTGAGCAGTTGCTGCTGGAAGTCAGGGGCCTGGGGCTCAGCGGGGTCTGGAATTACGGGGAATTAGCTCTGCGTTTGCACTGCCCTGTGACAAGTCTTTTGACCTCTCTTACCTTTACATCTGCATCTCCAGAATGACAATAAGCAGCTCCTCCTGGAGAACGGTTGTTTAAGTGAAACCTAACATAAGGGGCAGGAAGTAGGTGAAAGGGTTAATCCACACAAAATACCTGGAGAGCATATTTCATTGGTTGCTTTCTTTGGTCTTTTTTCCCAGTAACAATTCTTTTTGGCACACCATGTGTAGGGCAGCTCCAAAAGAACGCTTCAACAGTGCAAACATTATAATTTAGAACAAGCTTACTAAGGAGAGCTCTCCTAGTATTATAAGCAGCTATGTCAGATAGAAATTAGTGGAACTAGGTGACAGGGAAGTTAGGCAGATAGGGCACAGATCCTGAGGAGGCAACTTACTGCACATTAAAAGTGAGGGCCTACCTGAACTAAAAAACCAAACCCACCCCTCAGGGCCTGATGGGATGAGACCGAAGAATACAGTCCCTAACCAAAGGGGAGAGACCCTAGAGGGAGTGGTCTACAAAGGAAATCTTAAAAGGTTAATGTGGTACATGAGACCTGTGTTAAAGACCTACCTGTACACAGGAGCGTCCCTGCTTTCTGTCATGTACACTGGTCCCCAAAACTGTATAAAAAGGCAAAGAACCTAAACATCTTCAGTATCTGTCTTGTAGAACACCACTTGCTGACCAGTGGAGAGCTTTTCTTTTACTCTTTCTAATGAACAAGCATTTGACCACTCCCCACCACTTGGTGTCTGCTGTTTGGCCAACTTCAGTCTTCACTGCCCCAAAACAAGGACCCGAGAGCTAGAGGGACCCACTTCAGTATACAGTCAGACAGGGGCTGGGCTCTAAAGGAAGTGAGCACAAAAATAAAAACATCAGAACTGTGGCTGGAGGTGCATCTGAAGAAGCCAGAGCTCAAGATGGAGACACAGTGGTGAGGCCTGCACACCTCCCTGAGGGATAAACAGCAACTGGAGTTTATTCTGTAATTCACACCACCTGGTCCAGGAAGTCCAGCTAGGCATAAGTCACTCAGGTAGGTGACCAGAGCATCTGGACCCATCCCTTCCCCAAAATGCTTTTGTGCTTTCCACATACCCTTGCTATGTGACTCGTCTTTCCTTCCTGAATCAATACCAGCTAAGTCTACATTTGTAATCCTATAGGTTGGTTACAGTCTGACCATGCTGTGCACATGTTGTGACTTTGCTGTATACATTACCCCAGACAAAGGGTCTTTGGTGGCCATCGTCTTGGGACCCCTCCTGGAATTCTAGGATCTGTTCTTCTCACCTTATGTCCAACAAAACTCTCCTAACATCTTCCTTTGGCTCGTGACTTCATTCCTTAGTGTTGTGGGACCACAAGCTTGGACATTAGACATCTGCCAGGTTGGGCATTTTCTTTTCCTGTATCACTAACGCTAAACCAAATGCTAATCCAGCTGATATAATTTCAACTATGTAAAATTTCTGCTACAGGGGTTACTGGAGATGCTGACAGAAGTAGATTTTCCTACAGGATGCAGATCATGAAAAAATTGTTCATGTATCTTGTGGAGAAAGAACAGAGGTTCTGAACACAGAAGTAAAAAACATCCTTGGGAAGGCTCCGTGCTGTAGGTCAAATGATATGCCATCAGAAAAAGTAAAACAATGTGTTTACCTTTGTCTCCCAACACTGGAGTGCCTCCTTCCCTCCCGCAGAAACTAGGGACTTACTTCCTTCACAGTATGTGCTACATTTATTCTGAAATATAGAACTCTTGCAGCCCACTCCACTTCTCACCATTCCTGCTCATGCCAACACTCCACAGCCAAAGGATCAAGATGGCTTTGTTAACAAGAAATGGAAATCGATCCTATTTTCTTCTGATGGGTCTCTGATTGGTGAAGAGCAACAGAAGTGTGTCTAATGTCATGCCGAATGGAAAGTCCCATCCCAGAGGTTTACAGGGATACTAAAGCCTCTTGATATCTTATAGAAAATTTGCTTGAAGGAGAAGACAATTGGTAAACTAATTATTATCACTATTGTCTTCCTCCAGCTTTTAAATAATACCAGACTAAAGTTCCTTTACCTGTTCTCCATTTGTTTACATACACACATGTACACACACACACACACACACACTCCTGTTCAGTCCCTTGGATAAGTCAACTTCCACTGATTTCCACTTTGTTCTGGGAAGGGTTCTCATGTCACAGTATCTCCATGCATGATCTAGGGATGGTGTAAAACAGAAACTTCAAAAAACTGAAACTAGAGATTCCATTCAACCCAGATATTCCCCTTCTAGGTACAGCAGTACCTCTGTTCATGAATTTAATTCATTTCTCAGTTCAGGAAGAGATGGCTCCTTGGGTGTTCATGAACCAGAGCAAAATTTTTCCAAACATTTCCGTTTGCAAACAAATTGTTCTGGAACAGAAGTGTTTGAGAACCAAGGTATTACTGTATCTTCCTGAGATAGTTAAAGTCACAATATTCCGTGGAACCTGTACACTCAGGTTCACAGCAGCACAACTCATAACAGCCACATCTTGGAAGCAGCCTGTCCGTCCATCCACAGGTGAGTAGATAAAGAGACTCGGTGTTTACACACCTTGCAGCACTGCTGAGCCCGAAAGAGGGATGAACTTGAGTCGCTTGTAGGAAAATGGGTGCACCTTGAGATCACAACGATGAGTTAAGTAAATCAGATACACAGATTTAAATATCTCATGGTTTCTCCTACATGAGAAACAAAGACTGGTGGAGACAGTAGGAAGTAGGAAGACAGATCTTCGTCCAAGGCGCAGAGGACCCAGAGACTGAGGATGCTGAGGAAAGGAATTAAGATGTGCCATGTCCACGTATGAGCTTTGTACAAGGAATGTAAACATTACGTACTATAGACATGGACTAATAAAATATTAAAACGTAAAAAATACAGAATCTGGTCAGTGAGTATGGGTTAAGCACCCCAAATTTAATTTGTGACCCCATTTCCAGTGGATGCTGGTATGCATCGGTATGGGCCACGTGTGGTGGTCAGGCCCGCAGAGACAGGGCACGAGCACGCAAGACTGTCTCCAGATCTGCCACACAGCTTGTGTGAGTGCTTTATTATTTGTTGGCCCCTGGTTTTCTCACTTAGAAGTTAAAAGAATTGGAGGAACTGACCTTTGAGATCTTTTCTGATGTTGTTATTTGTTTTACTTGATTCTAAATTCTTATTAATTCTAGTGCACCCTAGCGCTCCACCTTAGGACAGAGAACAAAGCTCACTTCAAGTTTATTGTAAAAGGCTAGTGAGTGCACTAGATGAAACCAAAAGCAGAGTGATCTATTTTTCCACTACGGGGAGCCCTGCTGTCACACGCACTTTCTCACAGCTGGGACAAAATAGCCAACACCTTTCACTCTGAGGAGGAGAGGTTTGTTCTGGCTCAGGTCTTCAGAGGGCTGGGTCGTTGCCCGGCCGGCTCAGAGTCAGTAAGTAATGGTGGAAGGGTCCAGGGGAGGAAAGCTGCTCTCCTCACCCAGCCGGAAGCCGAGAAGAGAGAGGAGACAAGGAGGGAGACACGCGCTTTCCGCTCTGTGAAGTGCGCTTGCTCCCACCAGCACATCTGGCTGTCGATTCTTCAGTGGATGAACTGGCTGATGCGTACACTATCCCCACGATCCAGTGACTTTCCTAAGGCTCTGAGCACAAGAGGCTCACTTTATAGCCCAGGCTGGCCTTGAACTTGTGGCAATCCTCCTGTTTCAGCCTCCTGCGTGCTTCTCAGCTCTTAAACTTCCCCATCAATCTAGAAATCCCAGCAACAAAACTTTCACCAGGTGCTGGACAGGGGTACCAAATCATGTTCTTTCCACAGCCATGCATACACATACAAGTTTCCACACCCCCTAAGCATAGTAGATACAGTATTACATCCAATCCTTACGGGTCAAGAGGGATTTGGATCAACAGTGAGTGTCTGATATACCACATTAAGTGCAATTAAGAGATTATCTCACATGAAATACTCTGTGTCTAAAGCAAGCAAATAAACTGATGGATTCCAGATCTACTTACTGAGCATCTGTTAGGAACTTTGGTATCTCTGTTGCAGGGTAGGTTGCTTAAAAAAAGCTGACCATCTGTTAGAAGAAAAGATAGGCCTCTGAATGCCTGTAATATCATTAGAGATCGTTAATATCATAAGGGAGTGGCAAAAATACAGTAAAGTTTTTATTCTGCACCATTGGTCATGGAACTGCTTCTATAAAAGTTCCATACTGTTTTGGTTATTATTGCTTTGTAAGATATTTTAAAGTCAGGTTGTGTGATGTTTCCAGCTTTTCTCTTTTTAATTTAAGATTATTTTATTTATTTAGAACATTTTGGGCTTCCATAGGAATTATAGACTTTTTTCTAGTTCTTAGGAGATCATCATTGGTATTTTGATAAGAACTGCATTAAACCTGTGAGTCACTTTAGCATTTTAACGATAGAAATCTTTCCAATATATGAGCCCAAGTTATCTGTCACTTAGTTATATGGTTTTCAATTCTTTCATCAATGTCTTCTAGATTTTGTTCCAACAATCTTACCTCCTTGCTTAAAGTTATTTCTAAGCATTTTATTTTCGTAGCTATTGTGAATAGGACTGTTTTCCTGATTTTCTTTGAGGCAGTTTGTAATTCATGTATAGAAATGCTACTGATTTTGCACGTTGACTTCGTATTCTGTAGCTTTCTTGAGTTTATTGGTTCTATTTGTTTCCTTGATTGGGTCTTTAGTGGTCTGGAAATTTGGGATCATGTAGTCTGGATGTGTACAAACTTAACTTCTTGGTTTGCAATTTTGGTGGCTTTTCTGGTTTTCTTTGCCCAATGCTCAGGCTGACATTTAGTCTTATGTGAAGTAAATATGACGAAGGTGAATGTCTTTTGTTCTGTGGAAGAACTAGAAGGGAAAGCTTGCAACTTTTCTAACCCAGTGGAATGTTAGCCACAGGCCCTGGGCATTGTGGTGCATGCTTATAATCCCAGCTCTCAGGAGGCTGAGGCAGGAGGATCACTCTGAGTTAGAGGCCAGCCTGGGCCTTGAACCTGGCCACAGCCTAGATCGTAGCCAGTCTGAACTGTACAGTGAACCCTGTCTCAAAGAGGCAGAAAGAAAAGAGACAGACAGAAAGAAAAAGAATATTTCCCACAGGCTTGTCATACATGGCCTTTCTTGTGTCGAGCTACATTTTTTATCATGAGGAGATATTGGTAATACAGGATCCAGAAATTTTCTTACTGGGTATATATTTAAAGGAAATTAAATTAGTATGTCAAAGAAACATTACCACTATGGCATCCCTACTCCAAGTATCCAGGACATGGAATGAACACACATATTCATCAAGTGTTGAATGGATGAAAAAAATACAGGACAATTGACTATTCAGCAGTATAATGGATAAAGTTATATAATTTTCAACAACATGGATAGAACCCAGAGGACATTATATTAAGTAAAAGAAGAAAGGCTCAGAAAGGTAAGTACTGCTTCATGCTCTACATTACATGTGGAATCCTAAAAAGTTTATTTCAAAAAAGTTGCAAGTAACTAGCACAGGTTGGGAAAGTTAGAGAGGTTTGGTAATGTAGGTTGGGGAAATTAGAGTGGGAGATTTACCAGAGGGGTACAATGGTACAGTTTGGAGGAATAAATTCTGTTTTTCTTAGTAAGATAGAGTAACTATATTTAATAAAGATGAATTATAGATTTCAAAATAACTAGAAAAAAAGAATGTTCCTATCACAAAAAATGATACACACTTGTCTTAGTTCCTTTTTTGCCACTTTAACAATACTGACACCCACAAGATAAAAGAGAAAAGGTCTATTTTGGCTCATAGTTCATAGAGGTTTAGGCTGGCTCCAAGGCAGGGCAGTATGGCAGAAGGGAAACAGCTCATGGCTTGGTGGGCAGGAAGCAGAGAGTGATCAAGGGAGGAGGAGGCCAAGGGATAGACCCTTCTAGGCCACGCCCCCTGCGAACACCTCCTCCAATCAGGCTCTACCTCTCAGATCACATTTGGCTATAAACTCAGCAGTGGACTAATCTAGTGAGAGTATCACACCCCCATGATCCAATCACCTCCCCAAAGCCTCATTTATGAGTGCATGGGGCTTTGGGGAACATCTAGATAAAAGGCATGAGAGTCTTTAAGATGATGGCTGCTAATTACTCTGATTTACTCACTATACAGTGTATACATGTATCAAACCATCACATTATATCCCTTAAAAATGTACAGTTATATGACAATTACAAATACAACAAATTATGAAGATCTAGTTCATAGGTAGAGGAATTTCATTTCATGAACTTTAATTTTTTTAATTCTGAGGTAGGATCTTGCTAAACTGCTAAATTGCCCAGGCTGGGCTCAACTTGTAATCTTCCTGCCTCAGCCTTTCCCAGTGCTGGGATTATACATCCATACTGCTATTTTAGTCAATTTTATGTGTAGGTTGTAGGACATAGATGGTGTCTGGGAAAACTTAAAAATGAGTGACATATTCTAGTACCAGACATAGTGGAACATGTCTCTAACACCAGCTACTTAGAAGGCTGAAGCAGGAAAATTCTCAAGTTCTAGGCAGCTTGGGAAATAGCAAGATACTAGTCTCAAAAACAAACAAAATTGAACATAAAAATGTCTGTTGCTGGTAATGATGTTTTAATAAAAGGGATTTTAAAAAGATTAATAACAATAACTACATATGATGTTCTCATGAGGAGCTTTCTAAACGTTTATGTTCCACTTCTACTACCAGTCTCATCAGACACATTTAGGAGCCCTCATTTAACAGGCAATGAGATTTTAAGGCGCAGGTTATATAAACTCAGTGTACTACTGAGTAGGTCTTGGTGCTTAGTAGCAAGGTCTGCTCACTATGAACTAACAAAGGCAGAACTTTCCTAAGTCTTTCAAACACTTCTCATTTATCCAGTGTTTGAAAGGTCAATATATATAAATTCTAAGTGTAGGTTCTTTTAATTTCGCAACAATACAATAGATAAGGGTTCTCCTCTGTAATCTAGCTTTGTTTTTTTCTTTTTTCTTTTTGGTCAACCTACAGTTAAAGCCTACTTTAATCTTCTCACAAGCAATTCTCAGACCTGTCTGGTGTGGAGGGAGACAGCTAAGACAGACACCTTTTGCTACCTGACAAACTGAGTCTCCTATAAAAGGAGAAGAATCCCAATCATGATTCACACACAGCTGCCATTCTTTTCTTAACTTTGTGTGCAGCTTTTGGTTTCTTTGATCCCTGTCATTCTTTTTCTACTCTGCATGAAAAGCTAGCTTGAATTCTCTGTGTGTGGAATAGTGTCCCTGGGAGGCCCATCACAGTTCCACCTCTGTGACTCAAACAAAGCTCTTTTATTTGTAAGGGACACTGCTCTGTGTTTTGATATAGCAGCACTAAGTGGACGAATACAGTCAGGTAAACAGAATTCATTCATATTTCAAAAGCGCAAGAGATGAAACTGTGCAACTTTGAAACACTTAAACTTCAGACTCCAAATTTCTCCTTCCTTTATTTATTTCATCAGTTCACGTTTGCAGTATGTGTTTCCATTCCTGATGTGGAGCTAATGCATGGACATAACACACCTTTATTACTTTTCATCTCCTTTCCCTCCCTCTATCTCTTGATCCCCTTCCCACCTGAGAAAGACCTATCCTCCTACTTCCTCTTCTCGATCTTGTATTTGTTCTTTATTTATACTTTGGGTTTTTTATATAAGAGAAACCATGTGGTTTTTAAGGTTTTTTTTGTCTGATTTGTTTCATTTAACATTATGGTCTCAAGGTGCATCCCTTTTCCTAGAAATTCCTCAAGTTTGTCCTTCTTTATGGCAGAGCAGTGCTCAGTTGTGCATAAGTGTGATTTCTTTATCTGTTCATCTATTAATGACATGTAGGATGCCTCCAAGATTTAACTATCATGGATTGTGCTGCTGTAAACATGAGTGTGCTTGGATCACTGTTTCAGTGCTTTGAGGAAGATACCTAGAAGCGAGAGTGTTGGTTCAATTTTAATTTCTAGTTTTACTTTCTGAAGACTCTCCATACTGAGTTCCATTGTGATTGTACTAGTTTACCTTCCCACCAACAATGCTCAGAGGCTTCCTTTACCCCAGCACTGGCAGTATTGGCTGTTATTTGATTTCTTGATGAGCCCCATATTTAGGATCTGACTAAACCATCCTTTGATGGTCCATTCTGGAGTTCTCTTTCTGCTCTCAGTGACAAGTCAGCCAAGACAGCTGATCAGGTGTAAGGTCATATGAAGGTTAAACAGTAGATACAAGTTGGGAGAAAAATCTTAGTTTATCAAAGTGATAATGATTATATGGGACAATATAGGCTGGTAGTCAAATGTGTAGTATGTTCTTACCTTTATGCCTTACTAGCTTGTAACTGGGACAGTTTAGTGGAATTTTCTGAGACTCTCTTTATTTGTCTGTATATCTGATAAAGATAACAATTTTGAATGACTTAACGGTAAAATTAACAAAGTTGACTTGTAAAGCTTTTGACAAAATATGGTAGTGAATATTAGGGCATGCTCAGGAACAGAACAAGGCTTTGGGGTTATAGGATGGCGGTGATTGTCTATGGGGCCGTGTCACCCAAGATGTTTTTATCTTTTCTTTCATGCTCTGTGATTGTCTGATTCCATAGGATTCATTCTATTGGCAGCTTGGCTGGCAGGGCTTCTGCTGGGGCGGGGGGGCACAAGCCAGAGATCAGATTCTGAAAGATGAGTCTGGAATGTGCTGATGTCAACACAGAAGACCATGGGAGACTTTCATCGATGAGACAAAACACCTGAAATCCAAATTTAAAGGAAAATGCATTTAGGTAGCACACATTGGAAGTTTCAGTCCTTAGTCAGCTGGCTTCAAGGCAGGGTGGCACAGCACAGGGGCAAACTGTTTGTGGCAGCAGAAAACAGCAAAAGCAACAATGGAGATGAGAGACGGTTAAGCCTTGGTCTCTCATACTGTATGCGGGCTACCCACCCTCAGGCAAATGTAGCACTACACTCTTGATCTCAGCACTGGACCATGAACCAATCACAAACTCTAGATTCAGCTACCTGTGAGAGCCTACCCATTCGTGACTCCATGAGGCTTCTGGGGGACATGCAGATGCACACCTTAAAGGGACACTCTAAATCCCCAAAGGGCAGGTGGAGAAAGACAAATCAATGAGAAAACCTCAGGCAAAATAATACATCCGAGTGCTTGTGGTAATCACGATGTTATTCTGTACATTTTCTTCCTGGTTGTCATAACTGCCTCCTAACACTTAGTGACTCCCTTTTTCCTTCACTCCTGCCTGGCCTATGATCCCCAACCCCACACCCTCTTACCAGAAAAACACACAGTATGACACACCTGTAATCCCAACACTCGGAAGACTGAGGCAGGAGGATCATTGCAAGTCTGAGACCAGTCTGGGCTGCAAAGTGAGCTCCAGGCCAGCCTGAACTGCGTAGCAAGACTCTGTCTCAAAATGACAACAAAAAGAATAAATTAAAATAAATTAAAGAAAACCCCATCACTCTTGTGGTAGGGACCACATCAGCAGTGTGTCCCGCTAGGAATGCGGCAGGGCTCCTCGCCAAAGTCGCCCCTCAGTTAGGGACAGGAAAGTGTGATTTCTGGCAGGAGTTAGGGTGGAGATATGAATATTTGGAAAATATGTTCCTTCCCCCCTGCAATCACCTGCAAGAATCTTTGAAAACACATTTCAATGGACTTATGGAGGATTTAGGAAGAAACAAAAAGGGAAAACAAGAGATCAAACTGACTTAAGGAACGGGAACAAGGGTGTTGTTCTGGGGCTGCTGCTTTGCAAGAGGAAGTTGCAAATTAAATGTGAATGAGATTGAATTAAAAAGTGATTTATTTTTTGGTCCCGTTGCAAGTACTTTGACTTAGAATGTTTCTGTCTTGCTATATTTGGATAAATACAAGCAGATGTGTCAGAGATAAGTTGGATAAAACAGGAGCTGGATCTCATTTTGAGATGAGTCATTTTTCTCTTGATTATATCTGATCTTCATGCTTGTGGGCTGGTTAAGGTCTCAGTTACAGGGTGCTGGGTGGGGTGCTCACTGGTTTTCTCTGTTGTTTTTTGTGGAGTTTTAAAATTTTTGCAGGGGCATCTCTGAAATTAAATGAGGCAAGGTTTGCAAGTTCCTGCATGTTCAATTCAACCAGAGGGTCCCCACTTACAGATGATTTATAAAATAAGTTTCTACATACAATTTCTTTGAGTAAAGGATTAAAAAGAAAGTCAGTGCTCCCAGTAGGTTCTAGAAAGTTTTGTCCCACAGAACTCTCTGTAAGGGGGAAGATGCTTTCTGCTGACAAAAACAGTGACTGCCTGCCACATGTGGCTCCCAAGGCCTTGAAGGACAGCCAGTGCACACGAGAAACTGAAGCTCACCGTATATTTTATTTATTTATTTATTTATTTATTTATTTTTATTTTAAAAGTAAAAGAACAGAAACATTAACAGACACAAAGTAGCACAAGAACAGTACAATCAACTGAATTACAGACAAGGTGACAGGGAATTGACAATGGTTGTTGTATTACATAGTGGCAATTTCAAAGTGTATGCTCAGGAAGGCACATAGAGACATACAAGATTGATCAAACAACTACTCATTAACCGTTCCTTCCAATAAGTGACTTAAGTCAACAGTGCAACCATCTTAGCCATCCTGCATGTACATACATACGTACATAGCTGTCCCTTTCTTGCTTTTTTCCTTCTCTTCATCCCTATTGCTCTTTACTCTTGAGCAGTTTCCTCCCACACCTCCTAATTTATATTCTCACCTTCAGGTTCCCATACCAATGATACAATACGCTGCCCACACATGCACATCTGATCCATTTCACCCATGAATATGGTCTCTAATCATGATCATTTGCCCATAAAAGCCTCAAGCTTGTCTTTCTCCACAGCTGAATAATATTCCATTATGTAAAAATGCCACAGTTTTTTTTATCCAGTCCTCTGTGGATGGACATTTGGGTTGCTTCCATGATTTAGCTATTACAAATTGCTCTGCTATAAACATGGGTGCACATATATCATGGTGATATGATGTTTTCAGATCTTCTGGGAAAATACACTGAAGGGGAATAGCTGGGTTGAATGGAATTTTTAGACCTAGTTTCCTGAGGAATCTCCAAACCGCTCTCCACAGTGATTTCACCAGTCTGCATTCTCACCAGCAGTGCAGAAGAGTACCTATTTCTCCACAGCCTCACCAGCATTTGTTATTGGTTGATTTCTTAATGCTGACCAATCTTACTGGAGTGAGATGAAATCTCAAAGTTGTTTTAATTTTCATTTCTCAAATGACTAAAGATGTAGAACATTTTCTCATATATTTCTTTGTCATTTGTATTTCTTTATCTGAGAAGTGTGTATTCATCTCAGATGCCCATTTTTGGATTGGGTCTTTGAATTTGGAAAGGTTCATGTTTTTTAATTGTTTGTATGTTCTGGATAGAAGACCATTGTCCAAGGGACAGCCAGGGAGGACTTTTTCCTAATTTGTGGGTTTTCTTTTTACTCTACCGGTGATTTCTTTAGATGTGCAAAAACTTTTCAGTAGGATGAGGTCCCAGTTATTGATTCTTTGAAGTGCTTCCCTTGCAGTTTGATTTTTGTTCATGAACTCTCTGCCTACTCCTATGTCTTCAAGATTTTTACCTACCTTCTCTTCCAATAGATTTAGTGTTTTTGTTTTAATATTGAGATCTGTGATCCATTTTGACTTGAGTTTGGTGCATGGTGATAGACTTGGGTCTATTTTCAGTCTTCAGCAAGAGGCAAGCCAGTTTTTCCAGCACTATTTATTAAAGAGAATATCTTTCTTCCAGTGAGCTTGTTTGGCCCCTTTGTCAAATATTAGGTGGCTGAGTGTGTTTGTGGTTGTGGCTACATCTTCCAGGCTGTTCCATTGGTCCTCAGGTCTGTTTTTAGCTGGTACCATGTTGATTTTATTACAGTAGCTTTGTCATATAATTTCAGGTCAGGGATTGTGATTCCTCCTGACTTGTCCTTGTTACCCAGGATTGCTTTTGCTATTCTGGGTCTCTTCTGGTTCCAGATGAATTTAAGGAATGTTTTCTCTAGATCTGGCTCACTGTGTATTTAATTGTAATCAATTTAAGTCTAAATAGCAAGGTGTTGCCACAAATATCTAGTCATGGTTGAGTTAGAAAATCCAATTCTGAAGATTACTGATGAATGAGCTGATTTTGCTTTTAGTCTGTGAGAAGTGAGTAAGTCAAGGAGACATGGACCAGCATCTTGTTCAGAATGTGTTAGCTGGACTGGACCAAGGGATGGCTGAGGGCCAATGGCTGGTGTGTATGTGCAGAACTGCATGGCTAAAGACAGATTATATGGGGTAAAGTCGTGAATTTTTAGAAAAGAGGCAGATAGAACTCACTTTTTCCAGCACACAATACGATGATCACTTTAGAGATCACTGGAGCCAGGCCCCCCCGCCTGTATATCCTTCAAGTGTGAAGTCACACTCCGGCTATCCGAGAGGTGGAGTCAGTGCTCCTTGGTCTTGGATTGTGATGGGTTTCTGATGACGGCAGAATGGTGTCAAGTATCTTTGGACTGTAGATCACTGGAGCCAGGCCCCCCCGCCTGTATATCCTTCAAGTGTGAAGTCACACTCCGGCTACCCGAGAGGTGGAGTCAGTGCTCCTTGGTCTTGGATTGTGATGGGTTTCTCATGACGGCAGAATGGTGTCAAGTATCTTTGGACTGTAGATCACAAAATGTCACACGGCTTCTATTTGGCTTTCCTGGGGTGTTTTGTCTTGAACTCCAGCAGAAAGGAAGTTGAAAATTGCTGCAGAGAAAGACAACATGGAGAGGCCACATGGGGGCCCCCAGAGAACTGACCCATGAGGGTCTCTGCTAGTTAATACCCTACTGAGGGACATTGGGATGGAAGTAGCTTCAGGTGATTCCAGTAGCCTGTCAAGGACTCACAATCCCCCATACTCATTCCAGTCCTCCTGCCATAAGCCTGGCCGCTAGCACGCAACAACACAGATGAAGCGAGTATTAATGGATCCATTTTACCCGTAGTCACAGTGACCAGGATACTAATGTGTTTACAGTAACCAAGGGAGTGCTTCAAAGGCAGATCTTCTGGATGAAGGTCGTCTAACTGGTCCTGAGAGTCTTCCTGAGAATCTGTACATCTCGAGGGAGGAAGAATCGGGAGCAACAAGGGCAGGGATGAGAAGGGACAGGTGAAGAAGCAGAACTTCTGGGCTGCAGAGAGGCCTGGCCTTGCACAGAGTTTCTGGGATCTCACCTGGTGGAGGCTGTGTTGTCTCAAGGCTCTGGTTCTGTTTTCTTAGCTGTAAAATGGGTCTCACAAAACACAAACCCATTTTGTGTGGTAGCGATTCATATATGTGGAAGTCCTGCGCATGCCCAGGAGCCACTCTTCATAGACCTAAATAATTTAGTGAGATCACCATTTATTATAAATATTGCAGGAAGAATATTTGAACATTTAGTGACACATGCAGACAAGGTTTCTCCTAGCTTGTAAATTACTGTGGAGGGGGTGCAGAGCAGAGACACGGGATGGAGCCTAGGATCACTGCGCTGAGCTATATCTCCAGGTGGTTTTATTTTTATTCATTTATTTTTTATTTAGAGGCAAGATCTCACTAAATCACTAAGTTGTCCAGGTTGAGCTTGAATTTGTGATTCTCTTGCCTCAGCCTTCCAGAGTACCGAGTAATAGGCATGCACCACCACACCCGACTTTGTGAGCTCTTACAATGTGTCAATAGCTCCCTAGTACAGCCTTGAATGAAGTACCTAGCTAAAGACAAGGTTTCAATCTGACCTACACTTCCTACCCCACCATATAAAAATCCCACTCACAATTATCTACTCAGGAATCAATTTTGAAAATTCAAAGGAAACCAAAGAAAACTGAATAATTAGCTGTGTCATCGGGCCTGATGGTCTGCACAAGTAATAAAGTGGAAACAAAAGCAGTTTGTTAATGTGAATGGTGTGGGCTTGTTCTTCCTACAGCATGATTCACAGAATTCCTGAGCCAGTTAAGTTAGGAGAATAGAAATATGAGATTTTTGTTTATTACTCGTGTGTGTGTGTGTGTGTGTGTGTGTGTAAACAAAACAAAACTGTACGTATAACATGTCGTTTCTGAGCTGGGAGGCGGAGGGTGTCCAGTCCTTTATTTCCACTTATTTTAAATCGTTGTCTTTGAAGCTACTTTGGTGGTACATGCTGTCCACCAAAGCATGAGTGGGGCCTGCTGTCCTCCCACCTAGCATCTCATAAGTAGGGGCCTGTGTCGGCCACACATGTGGGTGGTGACTGAGTTCTTGGTTTGGGGAGAAATAGCAGGACAGAAAATATGAGAGGCATTTTAGCAAATCATGGATCTTGAATCTTGCATTTGTAACAAGCCGGGACAGTGTAACAATGTCAGTTATTGTTTATGGGTGTCATACCCTGGGAGCATTTGGTTATTGTACAAGGTGCAAGACCCAGACAAGCCACCACTGGAACCTCCACAGTCATTTTGTGAAACTCTAAATTCCTCAACAGTAAACAACAGAGAGATAAGTGCTGATATTTTTTTTTCTTCTTTTCCAATCATTTTTGGCTTCTTGTGTGATCATTTTTATCTAGGATTGCTACAGTGACTTTAGAAATCAGGACATGTATGAATGGTATAATTGAAGGTAAGGAAGTCACCTGATAACGAACATTTGCAAGATATTTAAACAGGAATATATATTCTCCCAGGTTGCTGGTATTCTTGTGACATCAACGGCTTTATGAAGTTTCAGTGGGAGGAAAAGAAAACCTGTAATTCACTTTCGATGCTTGATAGATTCTCTTCGAACTTCACTGACTCAGCTTTGATTTTATTACTAAAGGTAATAAAGGTGAGGTTCACCTCCCCTGCACTGTTAAACTGATTTGATAATTGCATTTCTTCCTATTTTAGCACAGTGCCTTTTGGGGAACTATTTGAAGCCACCACAAAGTGACAAGGTAGAAGTCAAGGGCTATAGTGTCCTTATGTCAACTATATTTATAGGTTTTGAAAGTAGCTGAGTCACCAGCACGGCAGGGAGTGTTGACAGGCATCACCAGGACCCAGAGAAGACAAAATTCTTGCTTGTGATGAATTTATTTGCCTCTGTGCTTGCATGAGAATATTCAGGTTTTAATATTGGACCAAGATCTTTGTGAAAATACGAGGTGTGATAAAAAATGGTGAATGCTTATCTTTTAGAGATTTAACACATTGACACATTGCCATGAATCTTCCTACCTTTGAGCACACTCATCCCAACATCCTTGTCACTTTCTGCCGCAGCTCTGGAGTCCTCTTTCCTGACAGTCTGTAGCTGGGCTGTCCTGGCTGCTTTGATGTCCTGAATGGATTCAAAATGCTTCATTTCCTGGTCATTTTGACTTTGGGGAAGAGCCAGAGTCACACAGTGCACAGTGCCAGAGCTGGTGACTAAGGTGCATGATGGCATGGCATCATGTTTTTATGAGCTAACGTTCCAGTGGGCGACACTGTATTTTTTTCACATCTGGTAAAGATACTTAGGAAAGAGAACTTGAGAGCTGCTTCAGAAAGCTGCAAAGACAACTCCTTAGCTGTGTTCAAAATGCAGGGGAAGATTTTGAGTGTGGTTCATGGCAAGGTGCCTTTTACTGTAATAAATTTTTGAAAATTTAAGCTTTCACCAAAGTTTTAGATCACACACCTTATGCATTTAAATGCAGCCAAGGAAACATCCACAGTGTCTTCCCCGGTTTCCCCCTCATAGTACAATTCAAAGGTTCCACTTTTACCCTTGTATAATCTCAACTCAAAACCGCCAAAGGCTGCAATTATGGAGGGGTAAAAGGAGTCTAATGGGTGCTACCCAAAGAAAGCTGGACATGTTAATTTTCATGGAGGGTCTCCAGTGAATTTCCTAAGAAATTTCATTTCCTAGCACCATTTCAGCTCAAAGCAGTTTTCAGCTTGGGGATTTTCAGCCGGTACAATCAGTTATGTGGAAACTTCACAGTCATTTTTTTCAATGAAAAGTTCACAACTGGCTCACCTGCAGTGGGATGCAGGGAACATGGTGCCTTTCTGGAAAAATAATTCTTCATTCCTGGGGTTGGGATGATGACCTTGGGTTCTCTGACTAACAATTTTGGTATTGTTAGGGCTCCTGCCTCTGCTTTTGATTTACCTCCCATGTAGCTTTTATGGAGGGGCTTGTGCAAACATTTTCTCTTCTCCTCTACCATGTGCCTCTTGGTAGGAAAATGTGTGTCTCCTATTTATTTATATTCCTGCAAGATCCTAGCATCTTGCATCCCAATAAATGCAAGAAAACTTAGATTTTTAGAAAGTTCAGCCTTGCATTGTTCTTCAATGTATGCCTGAATCTTAGCAGGTCTCAGAGGAAGGGATAAACAGCAATGAAAATGCTGTCAGTCTTTTAGGTTTTCACAGGTGCCTGGGACAAACACATACACACACACACACACACACACACACACACACACACAAAGTGTGTGTCAAGCCAGGTATGGCAGCACATGCTTGTAATTCCAGCACTCTAGAAGGCTGATGCAGGAGTATGTCAAGATGGAGCTGCACATGGGCAACTTAATGACTTAGCCAGACTCTGACTGAAATAAAAAATAAAAAAGGGCTCAGGTTGTAGCTCAGTGCTGAGTTTACTCACCAGTGCTGGGTCATTTGGAATGATGGATTCTTATTCTTGTCCCTGGCTGGTCTCCCCTTCTTCCTTCTCCTCCTCCTTCTTTTCCACCTCCTCTTTCTGCTCTCTTTTCTTCTCCACACCCTCTTTCTCTGTTGCCTTTTCTCTCTCTCTTCTTCCTGGATCCATGAGTGCAGCACCAATCTTCCACCACACCCTTCTGCCATGTCAGCCCCACCTTGGAGCCCGCTGACCATGGACTGAGCACTCTGAAGTTGTGAGCCGAGTACAGGTCCCCTCCTTTAAATATTGAGGGTCTAGCAACCGGAAAGTGTTCAGTACAGGTGGGAAGGAGAACACTGAGCTTCTTGCTACTCGGTTGACACAAAACAACTGATTTGTGTTAGTGAGGATGACACTGCCAGAGAGCTCGGCCAGCTTTTCCAGAACACTGTCTTTACTAGAACATTCATAAGGGATTAATTGTGTAGGGAGGTTGTGTCTGTGTGGAGAGAGAAAGGTGAGGAATTCTATATTTTCTGCTCAATTTTGCCTGGAATTTCAAATTAAAGTAAAGTCTATTTCAAGGAAAAGTGAAGGATTTTGACTGAGACTCATGGCAGTGCTTCTTTTACTGTGAAATAATTTTTTACATACTTACATTCACTGTGTTTTAATCATACATTGTCACTTAAGGGACAACTGTGAAGCGTCCTCCCACTGTATTTCTGCTCCTCATTCCTTTTGGTGTCATAGTCCAGGACATGAAATTTTATAAAGAGCGGAACTTCCACACTGGTGGAGGCATCTCAGGGCCAGGGACCCTGTCAGGTTTTCTGCCTGTGCTGAGATCTTCTAACAGCTGTCAAAGTTAGATGTTTCCACTTCTGAGTCTGCATGACATAGGAAAGTGCTCAGGGAAATTAACACAGTCTCCTGAGGTCACCTTTCACCAGCTTTTGTGCTGTTCTCAGACCTCTTGAGACTTGTGCCTCATCACAAGTTGGACCTTATCTTTCTATGTCGGGAGGTCATGTCAGGTGTATCTGATCTTAAAATACACCAACAACACTAGCAAATACAAGATCAGAGAAGAGCAGTTTGCAGTCCAATCATTTTTTCATTCCTTTCTCTTTCTCTGGGGAATAGTAACTTCATCTTGCTAGTTTTCCTTCCTGCCATTATCTAAGGAATTGGTGTTTAAATCTTGTCCCAAAGAAATGAAGATAAATCATTTATAATGACTTGGCTGATGACTTTTCTCCTCTATCCTGGCTCCATCCACAAATCCAGGGACAAGTGTCTTGTCTTAAAAAAAAAAAAAAACCCTGCTGGTGGCACATACTTGTAATCCTAGCAGGTGGGAGGCTGAGGCAGGAAGACCTTCCTGAGTTTGAAGCCAGTCTGGGCCACATAGTGAGTTCAAGGCCAGCCTTAACTACATAGTGAGATTCTGTCTCAAAAAACAAAACCAAACAAATAGAAGAAGCCTCAAGCCCCACAAAACAAGGACCTTGCTGTGGTGATGACTTGTCTCTCTACATTTAAGCGTGGACACAGTTTAAGTCACCTGGAACAAGTCACCGATGATGGGGGCGGGGGAGTGGCAGGTTAGATCCCACTGCCCCAGGGACGTGGGCGCAGCATCTCAATCAGACCCTGGGAGAGCATGTGGGAAGATCCCTCCCCTGCCACATGAAGATCACCGTGGAATGCGATGTGACAGCAGCTTTCGGTCCCGTGTTTGTGCGGTCTGAGCAGAGGGAACGAGCATGTGGCATACTGAATGCTGCCTTGCAGTGGGTCACTGTGACCATTTTAGAAGGAGGTCAACAGAGAAAGAAATGTGCCCAATGTGGGAGCCAAGATGCTGATTCAAATGGGGGCATATTTGTATGTCACGTGGGCGAGAAAAGCAGCAATCTTTCCTTTGACTGGCACTCTGTCCTTTGCGGTGGCTGGCTACCCTGAGACCCTCAGATTTCTACCCCCTTCCCCTTGGGCCACTGCTTGGCGATGGTGCTCTGCGGGCTCCATTCAACTTGCACAACGCTGTCAACCCCTTCCCCACTGCTTCTGTCGTTCTAAAATTATGCCCAGGGTCTTCACGCTGAGCTACATTTCCAGCCCTTTTTATACTTTCCATTTGGAGACAGGATGTCACTAAGTAGCTAAGTTGCCAAGGTTGGGCTTGAACTTCTGATGCTCCTGCCTCAGCCTCGTGAAGTGCTGGGATCACAAGTATGTACTACCATGCTCAGTTGCAGCACTTCTGGTATTTTTTTACAGTAAGCTACTATGGGGCTTTTCACAGTAAACTACTACAGTTCTGTAATGCATGTTTCCTGGGCTCAGAAAGCGTCTAAAGTAGTAGTTTAGGAAAAGAAGTATGGCCAAAAGTTACCTTAATAATAAAATTGTTTTAATAATAGTAATAAAATAGTGAAGTTGCCTAAAAGGAAAAAGGGTCATAGAAACCACCACATTTTGCAGACTTCTATATATTGGGGTCTTTATACAGGTTGTCTTTAAAGCTCACTGTATGCATGTTACAGTTTATAACTAGATGCTCCCCTTAGAACTTCATGAACTCACAGAAGGAAGGGGGCTGGACCCCAGGCAAATGTGCTACTGGAAGATTGAGCCTTGGTCAGAAGAGGCAGCTACTGGGGTGTGACCAGAAGGGTTTTTCTCCCTCCCTGGCTCCTCTCTTCTCTTCCTGTGTCTTAGCCACCATAAGGTGAGCAGCTTCCCTCTGTGAGACCCTCCCACCATGACTTCCTTCTTTGAAACCAGCCAACCATGGACTGAACCTCTAGAAAATGTGAGTCAAAATAAACCTCCCCTCAATTAAATTACAGATGTTAGATATTTAGTCCCACTTACTAGGCGTGTAGCTAAGACAATACAGCAAAGTAAACACTGCTTTTCTCAGAAGAAGATAATGAGAATTCAGAAATGCAATATAACTTGTCCAGTGAGACAGTCAGGAGTCACTCAAACTAAGTTAGAGGTAGATCTTCTGATCCTCCTATCTCGAGTCTTACTGAGATGGGACAGAAGAACTAATGATAGGTGGAAAGGAGACAAAAGAAATTGTAATTTTTAAAGATTGTACTTTTAAGAAAACTGCAGTTTCAGAACACAAAGTTGCCCTAAATTGCAATGCCTGTTTTCTTCTCATAGGAAACACACTCAAAAATTCTTAGGTTCTTTAAGATACAATCAACTAAATTTGGGTGAGTATCTTTCCTCTGATACAATATGAGGTTTTCTCAAATATAAGACATAGCTGGAAAATAATCAGCCTTGAAAACTAGAGATCAGAAATGCCAGCCTCAATCAGCCTACTCTTGCCTTCTGAAAGTTTTTCTTTCTGCCTAGGAAATCTGATGAGCCTTCACGCTGAAGAGTCCTGCAAGTTGTTCCATGCCCATTCAAGAATGGACCCCATGTGTGGAGAGGAGCTGAAGCCTCCATCTCCTCTTTGGGGGACCTTCTCAGATGCCCATCTGGCGACATCATTGCTTCCAGCAGTGAGTTCTAAGATTCAAAGAATGACACAGTGGTCACTTAGGGAGCGGAGGGAATTGAAAGCACAAACAGCAAAGCTTCCGAATTGAACCCGGATGAAAGGTTGGAGCAGTAAAGAATTGGGTTGGAGGAGGGCAGCAGCGACGTGAGCAAAGGAAGACTAGTGCAGGGGACACTGTTTTTTTGCAAGAGCAGAGCTTTCCATTTGGAGGGACAAATGATGGGAGACCAGAGTCCACGGAACAAGTGGCAAGGGACCCATGAAGGCTGGGTCCCTGGGCAGTGAGGAGAGTCCTCCCAGCTGGGAGGATCGGGGCTGTTGATCAGGCTATTTGCCCCCGTGTCTCCAACGCGGCTGCTGTTCACAGTTTTCTCTTTCCTCGTCATCTGAGTCTACAGATTTTAAATTAAGGGTTCAAAAGACAAGTGCCCAGCTTGATTTTTTTTTTTCTCACATAACATTTAGTCTAAAAATGTATCTCCATGGACTGCCTTTCTCCTGACTGTGTTGGCTATAATAAATCAGAGGAATCGTAGTGATGCCCTCCTGTCTCCAATTTTGTTAGTGGTGAGTTTCAGGTCAAAAGGTTGGTTCCAAACAATATAAGCTATTGAGAGCACAGCATTTTATTTTGTTTTGTCTTGCTTTACAGTTCTGGGCTTTGAAACTATGGTCTTTGCCCTGATCTACATGCAAAACCCTTCTTATCTCTTTATTTTGAGTCTTGCTAAGTCACAGAGTTGCCCAGGCTGGGGTCAAACTTGCAGTCTCCTGCCTCAGCCTCCCAGAGTGAGGAAATACAGTCAAGTACCACTGCGCCTGCTCACCAGAGCCTGTCTGGGCACCAAGGTGCTTGACGATGTTTCTCATCTCAAAAACTTTGCAAGGATAGAGAATTGTAGTTTAGTTCTGTGTTGCCTAGGCCAGCTTGGCTCTTGTTTCTCATTCTCTGTATGTTTTGGAATAACAAGATAATCACTGCAGAGCAGACGGGGACACAGAGAGGAGCAACAGTCCACATTCTGGACAGGACTCCGAGGCTTTGTTCAGCTGCTCTGACCAGCAGCAGGCCCACAGCTGGCTGCATGTGACGGGGCTGTTCTGTCTCTGCAAAAGTGCAAGGCTCCGTGTGCGGGCAGTTGGCAGCACCGCCTACAGCTGCCTGTCGCAAACCCCTCAGGAATGTGGCAAAGGGCTGATCCCCTCCCAGAAGTGAGTCGCTGCTCTGAAGTCCCAGATACTGCACTGAAAATTCCCCCAGATGGCTCTTTCCTGAGGAAACAAATAGCTCTTGGACGTATATCTACGAGCACCTCACTGAACACCTTACTGGCTGAGGCAGCGCGGTTGGCAGGACAGAGCATCCTGCAGAAGTTGCTTCTCTGGATGGAGCAGGCAGGGCTGATGCTAATGCTAAGGTGATTCATGATCAGAGTTCTAAGCCCTGTGCCGAAGGAACCTGTGTCATCACATACACATGGAGTATTGGCCTTTGAAAGTGTTTTTCTGGGGAAGCCACCAATGAAAGAACTGCAGCGTTCTTTTTCTGTCTATCATTATTTTTATAATTTTATTTATGTTATTTTACAATACCTATTGTTATTTTTTCCGCCCTATTTCAGGTCTCTGATACGTGTTTCAGACAAGAGGCTCAGCATTTATTCACACATTCCTTTACTTGTTTAGTCAAATCATGTGCATTTGTTAATGGTTTCCACACACTTCCACCTGGCAGGTTCTATCAGGTGGCGCTGAAGCCCTGAAGATGCAGAAGGGACTCAGCCAGGGCATCTGCCCCGAGGACATCAGGGTTTGCACCCAAAATGCTCCCTGAAGATGTGAGTTAAGACCCTGCTGAGAGGCATGCAGGGGAGGCAGCTAGGAGGGAGATCTAGATGTCAGCAGAAGACAGCAGGCAGCTACAGGAAGAGTAACCATTGAATGCAGAAAAGGGTTGGCTGGAGGAAGAGGCTAGTAGAGGTCTGGGCACAGTGGCAGTGGTGTGCAGCCAGGAGGGGCCTGGGTCACCCACGTGCAGCAAGTGAGGATCCATGAAGAGGTTACAGCATTCAACTGGCCACACAGAGCTTATTTGCATGCTTCTGGATATGATGTTAAAAGTGAAGCTTCTCATTGGAAGACTGATGCGATGGCTCTGATGGCCACTTGAGTAGAAGCCCTGTGTAGGAGGGGATGTTGTGAACAATGCCCCAGTCATAGGCACAGGGGCTTCCTGATGAGACAGAGAGTGGGTCTGATCCAGGCAGCTCCATAGAGCTGAGAGCGACTGGGTGCACTGCTGATGGATGTGGAAGCATGATGATGCGTGGGAACAGAGAATGGCAGAAAAGTCACTTCAAGAGCACCTCTGAGCATGACAGCCTGGTGAGCAGGTAATGCTGTGAAGCTCATTTTTATAGATAGATATGGTTAAGTTCCATATTTTTGTTAATCTAGAGCCTTCTATTACCAGATCCCAAGTGTTTTCCAGCCAGTGTTTCTTCCTGACAAGTCTTATCAAACATCCTTTATACCCCAAGATCTTTCCATGTCTTCCGCTCTTTGTCACTTTGCCAAAAAGAAGCGTTTTGCCTATGTCTGTGGCATGGCCTTTAAATGTGGTCTTTTCCCTGGTGGCTTTATAGACCATGCCACAGAGTGCTCTGACTTCATGCCTAGCAACCGCCACCTCCTCTTTGAAGTCATTCATGACACCCCCAGGCAAGGAGGACGAGGGACCATGGTGCCATGCCAATGCCACCCTGGGCTTTCTTGACTGCACGTGCCTATATTTGACTCTTCAGGGTTAGCAGTAGGCACTGTGGTGTTGCACAAAGCTGGACTCAATCCTGGCTTTATTTCATACTCACTGTGACTTGCAAAATTAGTTAACCTCCTTTAATCCCAGGTACGGGACCTCGGTGACATAATGGGAATGTGAAGAGTGCCTCTCATGGGGCGGTGGGGAGACTTGCCTAAGGGAGTCTGGGTCAGTTGTCCAGCGCGGTCCCTGGCACCTGACAAGCACTAAATAGATATCAGCCATCATAGACTCAAGCGTTGTCACAGTCATTATTATTTCTTCTTTCTGCAAACAATCCCGGCTCATCAGTCCGTGCATGGGGCCAGACCGCGCAGTCCTGGAGGAATTTGGCAGCACTCACTGAAGCGCCCTGAGACCTAGGCACTACCCAGAACAGCAAGTAGGAAGAAAGTATTTTCAAATGAATGGAGAAAATGGATACATGAACACTGTGAGATGAAGCTGTTTGCAAAGTAATGAGACCGGTTGATCTATGGAGGAAGGAAACCAGGGAGACAGATATTCTCTTTTAACTCAAAAATTTTTGTTTTTTTCAAGAACCTAAACTTTATTGCCAAGAAAGTAGACATACGTGTCCTGTTCTCAAAATCAATTGCCAGTGTGTTAGGAGACAGGAACTCTCCCCATCGCCCTTTGGCTCTTAACGTGGAATTCTTTCTTCTCCTGCATGGCCCCAGGCAACTGAGTTTGGTAGGAGGCATAGCCAGATAGGTTGGCTTAAAAGCCCAGACAAAATGCTTGCAGCACCTGTCTCCAGCAATGAAAATGAGGTCATCAAAAATGATTGTCAAGTTCAAAACATGGCGCTGAGTACCAAGACCATGGGCGACAGCATTCCCACTTCCTGCTTAGCTGTCATGAAGGGCTGTGCTCATGATACCAATTTCAAGTCTGTTGAGTGAGATGTCATGGTAGCATGTCAGAACCAACAAGACACATTTTCAAACGTCCAGCATAAGAGAAGATTATATTTGATTACTTAGGAGCTCTTGTTTCTAAACAGGCAGGATCCCAAGGGGCAATGGGAAGTTTGTCCTGCCAGGCAACTCAGTGACTTGATAGGCAAGCTTTGAGGTACAGACTGAAAAAGTGAATTGTCTGACTGCACACTGGAGAGGATTTGGACAGCCAAAGAAAGATTAAAATGCAGAACAGAAAAAGCTGCAGAGGGAGAGAGGGGAGAAGGAAGGGAAAGAAAGACTCACCGCCTACTCCTGCCATGGAGAAGTGGCAGCCCCAGGGAGAGGCATAAGGAAGAGTTCATTTTGCTGTGCGCTGGGGCAACATGAGACCTCTGTTGGCTCTGTGCAATCTGAGTAAATTATATATTGCTCAAAAGTGCTTTTGTGTGAATGGATTATTTTGGGGGCAAGTGTTCCACTGAAATTGGAAAGATAGTTTTGTTTTCTTCTTTGAGAAAGTAGGGAGACACAGTTTTAAATGACAGGAAACAACAGATTACAGGGTGTAGTGCTTCCTGAGTACAGACTGGGAGTTGCTTCATGAGGAAGAAGAAGTAAGAAAGAGACATGAGAAGCTAAAACACGGGAGAAGAGCCATGAGTACAAATTTAATCGTCGTCAGACACTCTCCTCAGCCTTTGTCTGTTTATCAAGTATCTGTACCAGTAGGTTGCACAGGGACACCAGAATTCACATGCAAGATCAGTGAGAAATGATAGAAGCATAGGTACCTTCTCTCTAGCTTGAAATATAGGCTCCACTCCTTTGGTAGTGGACTACTATGAATAACTTGGTTGCTAAAGAGAAAACTTTTCGTCGGAGATTAATGTCAGAGAGCAGAGTTAAGATACCATGATTTGGTGACAGGCCTAGCTGCAGATACCCACAATGCACGGGGAATGACTGGCTGACCCTGCATCTGTCCTTACTATCAGTTCCTCTAGCCTTGCTCTGTTGATGGGTGAATATTTTGAACATCATCCTACCCTAGTGTCTATCTTTGAAAGCTGATTTTATGTCAAAATGCAGTTTTTCTTAAGTTGGTTGGCATGTGGCTTTTCTGCTTTTCCTTACACGTGCATCTCTTCATGGCCTAAGGGTCTGAGACGTGGAAGTGACACGTGACAGTCCGCAGGTTGGGCCTGCCTGTGTCGGAATGGAGGGTACCTATCCCTCACACATCCACCTTCTGTCAAAACAACAGCAACAGATAGACACTTGCTCATTTGTGAGTCAGGTAATAAAGGAAGCAAGCAGACACAGTCCTCACCAATTCACCCCTACCTCTGGAAGGATTTTGCTCACCACAAGTCAAAACTGTTTCTCACTGATTCTGCATGCGAACGTTTGCTCTGTGCACTGTCCTAGTGCAGGTAACCTGACGAAGAGCCAGAGGCTAGGAGCGTAGCTCTGATGATGACTCAACAGAAATTCAATTCCAAGCTGCAAAACCAAACACAAACCCAAATCAAACAAAACAAAAGTGGGTTTGTAAACTCTCTGAGTACTCACAGTTATCCTCTGTGGCAACACTGTTTCCTTTGGAGCTTTGCTTCTCCCCCTGGAGTCACTTTAGTAGTCCAAAGCCAAGGATGTAAATGTCTGCCCATAAGCAGAACACTGCTCAACAGCAAGCAGTGTGGCCCAGAAGGCCAGGGGTCTTCTCTTTAAGAATCCCCCATGAAACCATAAATACCTCTTACTATTCTATTTCCTGGCTCTGCTTCCCTTATACAATGGCTCCATCCTCAGCTAGGTTCACTGCAGATCTTGGTAAATGTTCACCCACGATAACAATGAGACAAAAACATGAAGTGTCCAATTTTTGAGCTCTGATTTCATGGTCATCTCTTCAGTTGTCCAACTTTCCAGAGTTGGGGCACACATTGTTTCCTGTCCCCAGATGGCTTTCCACATCACTTTGTTGTTTGAGAAACTTCTACTTATGCCTCAATACCCAAATATCATCTCTTCTGTGATGAATCCCCTACAAAACTCCCATCTTCCCTTCTCTGTGCACACAGAGAGTTTTGTAAGGAATTGAATTAGTAAGGATAAGAAGGCTGAACAATCCATATTCTTTTGAAAATGCAAAGCAGATGATGCTAGATTAAATAAGATCAAACAACATCCAATCAATGTACACTTATTGCATAGACACCAGGCTCCAGCATCTCCCAGCAGAACCTCGCTGAGTTACTTTAGTTATGCACTTAGAATCAGAGGCTTCTGAAATTTGGGGTTCCTTAAAATTTATCTAGGTTAAGCACTTCCTTATTCAGATCAGGAGACTAAGGGAGAAGTGGGCTTCTTCCTAGCTTGAGCAATAAACCAGTCTGCACTACCAAAGGGAGCAAAAGATTGGGTGAAAAACCTTGGCCTTGGAGCTTCAACTTCCTGCCTGAAATGGGAAGTCAGGGTAAAGCAGGGTAAAGTTGTCCTCTGCATACCCAGTGGCTACTCTAGAGAAGAATCAGAATCTCAACCAACCAACCAGTGTCTCTGTCTCCCTCTCCCGCTACTCCAGCCACTACGACCATGATTCACCCTCTTTCCCCTCTGCCTGCTTGCTGATGTGTATATAGAAGCACACTATTTATGACTCACCACATAGCGAGGAGACATAATAAATCTTGCTGGAATTCAGAAAGTGCAGATAGAATACACACCAAGTGCATGGGAATTATGGGAACATAAAAGTGTTTTACAGCAAAAGGATAAAGGTGCCCCTTGGGGGCAGACATCCTTTCTATTTTCATGACAATATCTGCATAGACATTCTCTCTGGAAACAGAATTGGCCAGAAATAGAACTGCATGAACTCTGTGCTATTCAAAATAGAAAGTAGAGATTTATTTGGATCCTTGCCAGGTGTACTCCGGCACAAACACGTAGGAAGATTTCCATAAAACATTTTCATGAAAGAATTCATAGCCCCGTCTGTCCCAGGGCTTCAGCCACATGTGGTTTTCTATCCTGTCTTTGCATTTAGGTTCCGTCCAGGCCGAATCCCACCGATTGCTCTCCCACCTGCTTCCCAGCACTTTGGATCTGTGGAACATGTCATTGTTCAGAAATGGCCTTGTGAGATGGTGTTTTGATTCACAGCCTAGCATCCGGGTCCAGACCGTCCCTGCTTTGTCTGAGCCTGTTTGATGAATGAATAGCAAGCGCCTGGGACTATTCCAGGTACCACTGTGCTCAGTGGAACATGACTTGGCACAGGATCTAGCGAGAGTATCCAACCATAAACCAGAACACAATGCCCCAAAGGAAAGAATGCAGGGGAATGAGATAAGAAGACCATTGGGGGGTCGCAACCTTGGGATATCTGAGCAAGGTCACTCTCAGAGCTCAAAAAAAGGTGGTAACCTCAGGGCGTATCTAGGGAGAATACTCAAAGCAGGAAGGAAAAGGAAGGCAAATTGGGTGTGAAAGAATTTAATGTTTGAGGAAGCAACAAATGGTGATACACACGCTGGGGCCCAGATATTGAGAGAAAGAGGTGGGTAGGCTCCTGGTGTGCTGCACCCCTGGCAGCATGGAAGGAGGGATGTCCAGCTTCACAGGGTGACTGCAGAAAGTCCATGCCCAGTTTTTAACCCGGTCACCATTTTTTAAGAGTTTATTCTGACCTTTCTCTGGGCAATGGGCTGTCCAGCCCTAGATGCAGCAGCCAGTGATTCCAGCCTAAACGTGTCCACCATGGTTGGAGGTTATCTTTCTCAAGTTCATGATTTAGGGGCACATTTTTCTGCTTGTTTTGTATCTGCTAACTTCACTGATAAAGACTGAATAATATCTTTTTTTTTTTTAACACTGGGTATTGAACCTAGAGCCTTTGCACTGAGCTATATCTTTAGATCTGCGTGTTTTTTTTCTTTTTGTGATAGGGATTCATTAAGTTACTAAGTAGCCCGGTCTGGCCATGAGCCTACCATCCTTCTGCCTCAGTCTCCCAGAATGCTAAGGTTACAGGCATGCACCACCATGACAGACTAACAATGAATGGATATTTGGTCTTCCTTTCAAAAGCACTGAAGTCTTCTTTGCAAGTTAATTTAATAGCACACAGATCAAACTGATTCTAAGGCTTTTGTTGACACTCTTTTCCTCAGAGAGGTCTAGCGATCCCCTACTGTAGCGTTAGTTGAAACTCCAATAGTATGCTACAGTTCTTTTGGGAGTCTCTACCCAATGTCCATGGTGTGTAAAAGGCCCTTACTCTCTGGCCGTGGAGACCTCAGTTGGGTTCATTTGGGCTGGTTGTTTTCATCAAGAAGTTGAACTGCAAATACATATTTGAGAACCTTATTAACCTGGGTTTATAACCAGAAAAGCCAATTTTGGTATGTCTTTTACCACAACCCACTGGTAGACGCTTGAGTGTTAGCATCTGTGTGAACACTGTGCTTTGTAATTATTTAAACGGGGATGATGTTAAATGTAGTTGAATGTTATTTAGCATCTACTGTGTGTCATTTTCACAGAGGCACTTGTTTACTAGTCACAGTGAGTTTAGGAATGTGCTGGATTCCGGGGCTACTGAGACCACTCAGCACCAACTGGGTGACTCACACATGTGACATCTCTTCTTTGCAAGTCCTGGAGGCCAAGGTCTAAATGCCAGATGTCCACAGGGTGTGCCTTGCCCTAGCCACACTGTGGCTCCCCTGGCTTCTGGCAGCCGTCAGCATTCCTCAGCTTGTCCCACGGCTACCTCTCTGCCATCTCTACCTCTGCGGCTCCAACAGCTCCTGCTCTGTGTTTCCTCTTGGTCTCAGATGTCCTTCAGGCTCTCTCCCGTAAGGACAAAGTTCACTGGAATTAGGAGTTGTTCAGATAATCAAGCATCTCTTTTTTAATGTTTACTTTTATTGGTACATGTTTTCAGTAATGATGGTCACATGCCTCCTGGGGAATTGGTGCATACACATAACACATCTTAATTTTGTTTTCATACCCTTTCCCTCCTTGAACATCTGGCTAGGTCAAATGAATTTCTAATTCTCGTTTTTTGAGGAAACTCCGTGCTGATCGTGATGATGGCCATACTGGTTGACATGCCCTCTAATAATGTAAAAGCATCTTTGTTCCCCTCAGCTTTGGCAGCATTTGCAATTTTTTGAGGTCCTGACACAGCCATTCTTTTGGGAGTGTGATGACTTTCAGTGTTGTTTTAATTTACATTTCTTTAATGACTAGAGATGTCGAACTTTTTTCATGTGTTGGCTGTATTAGTGACAACCATTCCTCCAAATAAGTTCACCTTTTGTGGTTCTGAGATTTGATGCACCCTGCTAGAGTGAGCTAGCCACTTTTATTGCTAGGTTTTTGTCTGCTTGATTATAGGTACAGCCAGGGTTAGACCTGGGGTATCTGATGTCAGAATTCCCACCCTTAAACTCTTTACAATGCTGGCTAAGTTGCAAATTCATTATGAGCATTACTTCTAAGGAGTATCAGGCAACTATCATCCTGCCTCGCACAAAGCAGAGCCCCACAAACTTGCACTTAGATTCTTATTAGTACCCCTATTATTAGTCAAAATTAGAATGGCTGTTTATGTAACCATCCAAATTGCACAGTGACAGACCTAACCAGGTCTAGATGACTAGTATCTTCGCTTCCTTCAGGGACACATAGCATAAACAAAACTTCTGATTAAAAATTTATTCCTTACCCCTAAAGCCAAGCCCCAGTGCTGAAAGTACAGAGCCCTTAGTGCCAAAGACTGCTCCAGCTCTGGGAGAGGGTGTGCCAGGAATCAGGAAGCTGGGGTCCCCTTCTCACTCTGTGGGATCCAGAAGAATTGACACAGTAAATATTTAACATGGCATAATGCAAGTTTGTGCCACTTGGGAGGTTCAGGGTCAGACAGAGAGGAGTAAGCAAAGAACCCTCCTCAGAGCCAGTGTGAGTCAAAATAGCTGCCTGCTTTCAGCTTTCTCATGGTAGGCTTTAAAGATCCTGAGGAAGGAACAGTCACAGCTCTTAGCCCACGTGCTCCCCGGATGTTTTCTAGAGCGATAGACTCCGTCTCCCCTATATACAGCTAGGCCCTGAGAAATCTGCAAGGACATTTCCTCTCTGAGATGTTGGCCATTGTAGATTTTACTTCTTTCTTGAACTATTAAATTCACTGGACTAAGAAGAGACTCAAAGATTTCTAGGAACTTTGTCCAACTTCATAAACTATGTCTGATATTTTCCAAAGCGTGGGGCTGGTCACACCCTAACACCTTTGGAGCTAGGACGACCACTATCCTTCCAAAGGGCAGAGTCCTCTCAGTCACTGATGTGCATAGGTCCCTGTGCTGGCTCAGTCAATGTCTGGGACACTTTTTACTTTGGCCGGAGCTGGCTGTTTTACTGTCTTGCTTTAAAACCCGCTTCCATTCGTGTCTTCCATGGTCCTAGTCCCGGGGCATTGTCATAGCACAGACACTGGGTCACCTAACCAAACTTGGGTGTTGGAGATCAAATACCAGTCCAAGTATGAATAAACAAGTACTTGGTTAAGCTTCCTCAGGTTCTGTCCACCAGTCAACTGTACTACGACTACTAATTACTACGCCATACAGCTGTAGGAAGGGTTACACACAGGAACAATACACCTTATGAACTATAAAGCTCTGTATAATGAATTACGGTATTTGCTACAGAAGCACATTAATGAAATCCTTAGCTCTGACAAGTTGTCTTTGCAAACAAAGAAACAAAAAACTTATACAAACGTGGCAGTAATAAAAACCAAAAGACAAAAAAAAAAAAAGCACCTAGTTTCCCCAAACAAGAAATGCTATGACAAATAACCTAATCACCCAATAAAATTCTGCCTTAATTGATGTCTCTCCCTAGTCTTTATATACTGAAAACTACAGGTCCCTGATTTTTTCTAAGGATTCTTGTGTTATTGAACTCCCATTTTTGGGGGGTGCAGGGTATGGCCTTTTGGTCTGAATACTGACTGACATGTAAGAACAGTTTTTGAATGGATTGTAGAATCCAAACCTTGCTGGTTTAATGCAGGGCTTGGGAAAGTTGTGTGTTAGCTAAGAGTTTCTTTTTATATTTTGAAAGAGTTGAAAAAATCTAATGAATAACAATATTTTGTAACACATGGATATTGTATGTGGGTTGAGGTTTAGTCTCCATAAGTGAAGTTCTGTTGCAACCTACTCACACTCCTCCTTTGACTGTTGACTATGGTTTCTTTCGGTCTGCAAAGGTGGGATTAATAATTCTAAGGGATTCCTTAGCCTTCATTTTCGGCTCCCTCCCCATGAAAAAAATAACTTTCATCGAAGTCAGTTCATATCAACATTCAGCCCCCACACTGGACAAACACTTAATTTCAGACTGGTAATAATGAAGTGAATAAAACATGACCCCTGTCCTCCAAAACTTGCACCTACAGAATAAGACAAACAACCAGAGGATTTCCTGGCCTAAGAATGCTGGAGGCAGGAGAAGGTGGAGGGGCTGTGAGACTGATCCAGTGCCCATTAGTGCAACCTCCTGCCACCTGTCCACCTGCACCTTCCTCTTTCTTCCCCCAGTACTCCAGCCTGTAGGCACAATACATACCCATGTCAAGGCCACTAAGTTCCAGAGCTACCTCTCACGTGTTAGGGTGGGGGTCCGAAAGGAACAGCTGGAAAAGGCAACCCTACCTTCTTAATGATGTGAACCCCTTACTTCTAAATCTGGATGTAGCTACATAGGACTGACCCTGCCCATGGGGTTCTACAGCAGCAGGATTGAAGGTGGCAGTTAGAGATTCCCCAGTTAGAGATTCTGACCCTGTAGCTGGAACACCTCCTCTTTTGCATTCATCCTTCGTATGATTTCTGGAGGATAACGGTCCTGCAAGCATCTCCTGCTCCTTCTTCGGAGCATCGACTGCCCTTCCCGTGAGCTATGTCTGTGCCAACCCTGACCCCAAGGAGAATGCTCACGTGATTCCCTGTCACTTCACCAGAAGTTGGCCTGAGCACCCTAGGGCAATGCCTAGGAGGAAACGGGAAAGGCACTCACCTAAGACACAGCCAAAGGAACTCAATAAACAATATTAGAATGCACTATTTAGAAAATCAAAATCAATGCCCCAAACTAATTATAAAGAGTGAATGGAGTCAGTACCAGTGCCATGCTGAGCTACATTGCAGTTTGAGACACAAGACTTAAAAACAGCTAGAAATCTTTTCTAACTGGTTAATTGCAAGGAAATCATAGATGGGGTTCACTCTTGAGGCTGGCTCAGCACAGGATCATGGAAGAAGACTCAGATTTAATCAATGCAATGGAACCTCTAGTTTGGGCTCCATCCTGCATTACTGTGACTTTAGCAACCTCAGCCCTTCCCAGAGCCTCAGTGTCCACTTTGTAAAGGAAAAAGCATGGGTCTGACATCTTGGACTTTACCTGCCTCTCTCCTCCAGGTTTTACATGCGGTTGGGTTATAAACACAAGGGACAAATATGGGAATTGCTTCACAGCCCAGCCAGAGTGAGAACTGATGTGGCACAAGCCCTGTCCAAGTGCGGGTGGCACAGGGAGTGAGCGGGGGCAGCCTGGAAGTCATTTCAGTCCTCGGGACAAGAGCTCATCATTTCCAGACATGCAGTTTCTGAGAGCACTTAGTCTGTGCTGACGGTGCAGCACGGGTGGGGAGACAGCCCCTGAGCAGCTGCAGGGTTGACAGAAGTTTCCCAATGGGGAGCAATCGACTCCCCCAGTATTGAAGGCATTGTGTACAGAGGACGTGTAACATCCTGCCACAGGCTGAAATCCACGCCCAGCACCCAGCTGGCAAGCCCTAGCCCATGGAAAGAAGTGTCTTGAAAGATAAACTTTTCATCTGATGGTGGGTATATGCTGAAACAGGACACCCTGGTCTCTGATGAGGCCTCCAGGCACAGTCTGCAGTTTCAATCACAGATAAAAACATGCAGAGGGACAAATACAGACAACTGTTCCTCTTTTTATTACCTAAGGATATTGAATTTACTACGCGAAAAGTATGTTTTCAAGTCCGCCTTCCTTTCTTGAATTCAAGTTCCTCAAGGGCAAGAAATGAACATAACATCTCCGTATTCTGTCGCTTATCATAAATCCTGGAACAAAAGGCACCAATATATACCAAATACATGTCATCTGAAATGCATTCATACTCATGTAATTGCAGAGGGTAGGAATCTTGGTAATCCAATAATCCATCCAGCATCTTTTTCTACAGAAAGGAATGAGATTCATTCCTGCTTAGAAGAAATGAAACTGTAGAACTGTGTACAGTGGTACCTCAGTTTAAGAATTTAATTTGTTCTATGATTCTGGAAGATGGCCACACTTGTGTTTGTGCGGGAAAGATGGCCACTGTCACAATCGTCACCCTATACAGAGTTCACAAGCTAAAACAAAATTTTGCCTTTTTAAATGCTTCTGTTTGCAGACCACATTGTTTGCAAACAGATGTGCTTGTGAAGCAAGTCTCCTCTGCACATTTCTTTTTAGTTCTAAATTCTGAGCCTTTGAGAAAACAGGCAGTGGAAATCACCCAGACTGAGGCAGAAAATTCCCCTTGCCTGAAGCTTCAACTGAAGATGGGTTTCACTTCTGAAAGATTCAGAAATATCAAAGCAAGGACTGATTTGCCTTCCCACTACATATGTGTGAACTTCTACCACAAGATGTGTGTTTGGACAGAGAAACAAAGGACGGTCTTCTTACTGCAGTTCGAAGGCCCACGCAGCTGGGCAGCCTTAGGCAAGAGATTAAACTCCCCTGGGTCCGCTTCTTATTCAATAAAATCGGAAGCATCATGCTTTATATTTTATAATTCTGAAATTGCACATTCATAAAATTTAGTAGGAAGTAGCTCAGAGGTCAGAAATATGTATGGTTCATTTTGAAATAATTGAGCACTAATTCAAAATGGTTGACATACTCTCTTTCTTTCTTAAGGCTTCTCCTGTTGCAGCTTTCTTCTGGTAAAAGAGGAGAGGAGAGAGGGAGAGGCTAGAGGGGGCTGCCTGGGCTCACTTCAAAAGCCAGAGGCAAAGGGAACTATACTTTCCTTGGAAACGAATTGATGAGTTTCCCAAACAAAGCACTTTGCTAAATTATGCAATATGTCTTTCTCTTCCAATCTCCATTGTGTTTTAAGTGACTCATAATTTTCTCTTTACGTTATCCTAGTTCCCTTTGGAGTTAATTGCTTTGTTTTTGGAATAGTAAATTTCTATTGTTTGGGTTGTCCCTGAAAAGGCTCCTTAGTTGAAGTTTGTTCTCCAGCCTATGGTCTATTGGGAGGTCCTGGACCCTTTGAGAGGTGGAGCACAGTGGATGGAAGGGAGGTGACGGGGGACATACCCTGGGAGAGGACGTAGGGACCCTGGTCCCTTCCTGTGCTGCCTTTTCCTTCCCAGTGGACAGGAAGTGAACAGTTTGCTATGCCGTCTTCCCTTCCATAATGTTCTTCCTGTCACAGACACACAAGCAATAGAGTCAACCAAACTGGGACTAAACCTCTGACACTGTGAGCCAAATAAAACGTTCTACCTTATCAGTTGTTCATCTCAGGTATTTTGGCACAGTGATGAAGGCTGTCTAACACATAAATTGCAAACTATGCTTTTGGAGCGGGGTTCTAATCTCAGATCTGCCACTTACTATGCAGTACAGGCCAAATTATTTGAAGAATTTAAAACTTAGTTTTTAAAGAATTTTTCTCCATTAGAAGAGATGATAAATAATTTGATTTTGTATCCAAAGATTTGAACCTGTGCTGGGGGCTGAGTGACCATTAACGTATTATTAAAAGCAGACTTTACTCTTGAAAGAGTGTCCAGCTACGGATTATCACTCAGTTTTTGTACTTGAAGATGGTCTTTTGTTCCTCCCATTCTTATGTATATGTATTCATTCCTATTTTTACCTTTCTTGAGATTTATTGTTTTATTTTTTGGTCAATTTCAAAAGGAAAACTGCCAGAGAAATTAACATAGGAAGAAGACTTGTTTGATGACAAATATTCTTCTACCTGTTGCTGATAATTAGCAATGTATTAGAAATGCTTGTTTGAAAGAAAATTGTGTGGGTGTGTTTTATCTTGTACAGAATAGGAAAATACCTGCAAAGATATACAATATTGAGCTTACTTGGTGTAGGAAACAGTAATAACAATGATTATTTTTAAAAGCAAAAGATAAGCATATAAATAGCTTCTGGGAAGAGAAAACTAAAAACAAGAAAGAAAGAAAGAAAGAAAGAAAGAAAGAAAGAAAGAAAGAAAGAAAGAACCAAAACAGAACAAAGCCAAAATCCCCACCCAATTAACTTGGCCGATTTGAAAAGAATCAAAAGAATCAATTAGCATACCTTGAAATGAAAGTCCAACAATCACAGTTTTAAAATCAAACAAACATTTGACATAGAGAGAAATAATGAATTTAAAAATAGATCAGAAGTTTTACAGAATAAGGATAAAAGATGAAAATGTGGATGAGTGAATAGGTTTAATATGCTTGATCAGAATTCTTTTAAAAAATGGACAAAAGACACTATTTGAAGGAAGTTGCCCCAACATTTTTAGAAGCAATGGGAAACATTGCCTACTGATTTCAGAAGCCAAGAATAGCCTTAATAAAGTAAAATAAAACTAAATTAAAAAACCCTCATCTATACACATCATAGTAATACATAAAAACAAACATAAAATCAAAATAAAATCTAGCTTTTCATTTCCATTAATCCCATCTGCTGTTTTTAGGTTATCAATGCAATAAAGTCACAACCAATTAAACTAAAGGTAGTTGTGCCAAACGTTAATTCTTCTCTAATACAAACTTTATAGAGGAAATATGTAATAATGAAAAGATCCCAAAAGGTTAAAAAAAAAAAAGAAAATATAGGCTAAGTTTAAAGAGAAATGAAAAAATTCCCACAGCTTAAGAAAAGTACAGTAAATATACAAAAATTAAGTGCAAATGCAAATAGAACATTTCAGTGAAAAGGGAAAGGCTCTCAGAACACACGCGTTGTCACTGTAGACACCTGTGATAGAATAATTGCGAGTGAAGACAGAAGAACATGCCATGTCAAGATATAAAAAGGAAATTCGTTTATCTATATTATATTCTAAAGATTTTAAGGCAAAAGAAGCCTTAGTAGTTAGAATGAATGCAGGCTACTTCATAACAATAATGTTTAAAAAAAATCATTTTTAATTTGACACTGGTGTGTTTCACTGCTTGTATTCACAGTATTCTTTTTTTTTTTTTTTTTTTTTTCCAGTACCGGGGATCAAACTCAGGACCTTGCACTTGCCAGGCAAGCGCTTATGCCACTGAGCTATACCCCCAGCCCCACCATTTTTAATTTGTATTACTCAATTATTAAAATACTATTTCAAAATATTTGAAGTAAAGTGCCCATACAAATCAGCCACTGTAGTGGAAGAATTTTACACTCTTCTCTCAGTAACTGACAGAAAATACAGGAGAACGGGTATAACATTAATAATGGTATAATGTTCATATACTATTTGATTAACATAATTGAAATAATTATTCTTTTGTAAAACAAATAGCAAACACCAAATTTAATGATTGTTTATTATACATTTATAGGGTTTAGATAGAGAATGTATCCCCACCATGGCTTATATGTTCAAAGGCTGGGCTTTTGGAAGTTGATTGGGTCGTGGGGGTGCTGTGCTCACCAATGGACTAATTTCCTGGAGAATATAAAACTGAATGTGCTTTTAGGAGGTGGGACCTGGTCAGAAGAGGTGGGTCACTGGAGGTGTGACACGGAAGTGTTTTTCTCTCTTCCTGGTTCTTCTTTTATCTTTCCATTTCCTGACTGCCCTGAAGCTCTCTGAGCAGGCCCTTCCATCACACCATTTTGTTGTTGGAGACTGTGATCTCTGATCATAACCATGAGCTGAAATAAACCTTGTCTCCTTTAAGTTTTGGATGTTTTGGGTATTTTGTGCCAGTGATGAGGAAAGTGACTAAGAGAATATTCTTCTAAAGCAGATATACTAGCACTGGGTAAAGAAATAAACTTCAACAGACTTCAGTATGGAATCACACAATACCATTCTGCTTCTGTAATAAGTCTGGAAGCTGAGATTTAGATAACACTGAATCAAAGGAAAATCATAAGGATAGTTCAAGAATATTTTGAATTAAGAAAATCAGCATACAACATAAAATTGAAAAAAGTAAAGATGGTAAATTAGTACTTATGGGAAAGCTTGCCTCCTTAAATATGTAGATCAGAAAGGAAGAAATGCTGAAAATTTGTGAGATAAACCTAAATATCAAGAATTTAGATAATAAAAATGTTGATGAAAATGTGAGGAAATTGAAATCCTTACCTAGCCCTGGTGAGACTGTAAAATGGTATGGCCACTTTGGAAACCAACTGGGATATTGCCTAAATGCTTAAATATAAGATTACCATGTAGGCCAGCAATTGCACTCCTATGTGGAAATTTTCTTCTGATAAATGAAAATTTGTGTCAATAAAAGGACTTGAATGTTTATAGTGACTTCACTCGTAAAAACCCAAATGTCCATCATTGGGCAGGTAAATAAAATGTGCATATTGATACAATGAAATATTATTCAGAAATGAAGAAAAATGAAGTTCTGCAGTATGCTACTGTAAGCACGAACCTTAAAAATATTTTGCTGAATGAAAGAAGCTCTTACCTAGGACCACATATTGCATGACTTCATTTCTGCAAAATATACAGATTAAGCAGATAGATTGAAACAGAAAGTAAATTAGTAGTTGCTTGGGGTTGGGGGAGGGGGAATGGGGTGACAGCACATGGTGTAGTATTTCTTTTGGGGGTAATTCACATGTTCTAAAATTAACTAAGTATTAGAATACACCAAAAGCTGTAACACTGAACATTTCAAATGAGCGAATTGCAGAATCTATACATCTATTTCAATATAGCTGTTACAAGAACTTAAGGAAGAGCAAAATCTAGGGGAAGTAAAAGCGGGGATAGAAAATACAAATGCAGAAATGTCCTAAACATGACATGAGGTTCAAAGCAAGCACAAACTAACAGCTGTTTTTATTTGAATTTTACAAGTTAGTTAAATCTCAACGTTCTATGCCAGAGGTCAGAAATTAATATGTTATTTTAATGAGTCAGATAGTATATGTTTTAGGCTTTCAGATTGAAGAAACTTTTATTTTTAGTAAAACTTTATTTATAAATTAAATGCTGGGCTGGCTTTCTGAGCTAGCTATCTTAGTTTCCTGAGCTCTTTGCCAGGCATCTCCTGTAGGTAAGGTTAACCCTTTTATTAAACATCTAGCTATGTCTCATTCTTGGGAGGACAGGCACGAGTCCCTCAAGTCATTTTCTGGAGGAATTAATTCTCTTGTGGAAATCCAGTTGGGAATGGTCAATAATCTTTTTTATTTGGCTGGGGGTAAAATATTCTAATACGTTGAGAAATAGTAAAGCTAAAAATCCATTCACAAGCCTTGAGATGTTTAAATGGAAAATAACTAAACAAGTTTACTCTTCGTAAACAGTATACCAAAAATTCATTCTTGGTGGATTAAAGTTCTTGATGTGACAGGAAAAGAAAGTGAAACTTTCTTAGGTCATGAAGAAGAATGTCTTCACAAGATTAGTAGTGGTAAAGGATGTTGTAAACATGATGTGAAAAACACAAACCATAAGAATTTTGACAAGCGGGGTATGGTGCCAAGTGCTCGTCATCCCAGTGCTGCGGGAGGCTGAGATAGGAGAACTGTAAAGCCAGCAAGGGCAAGTAAGCAACTTAGCAAAATTCTGTCTCAAAAATAAAGTAAAACATCTGAGGATGTATCTCTATGTCAGGACCCTGGGTTCAATCTCAGTACTACCAAAAAATACTACTACTACTAACAATTAAAAACTTTAAATAAATTATAGCTCAGAATTAGTGTTAACCAAAAATTTAAAACTAAAGTTAACAATTCCAGCCCCAAAGAGGGAGAAGATACTTGTAATATATCCAAAGAGAGAATGTCTAGCTTGAAAATAAATAATTAGAAAACCATAACCCATTGGAATCTTGAGAAATGACTGCCACCACAAAACCTAAAGAGATGAATAAAAGAAATGAGAAATACTGCTAAACTTGACAAAGTGCTCAAGATCTTCACATTTCAGGGAATGTGTATTAAGATACAATAAGACCCACTCTCCAGGGAAAACCCCCAAATAGTGAATGCCACGGACAGAGACAACTGTATGGTCAAATGCTGTACAAGGACACAAGACAAGAATGCTCATGTCTTATTTTATATGACAGTCCTGAGAAAGACACAGTTCACATGGCCTGTAGGATAGGCTTGGAATAAAATTCTACACAGTCTGGAAAATGATTGTCCTATAGCTATGCCAAATGTTTTAAAGTTACTGAACAAATGCTGAATGGGCCAGTTTACAGGATCATGTACAAAATATAATCCCACTTCTAGGAAGCTCGAAACCAGAGGAAAGGACTAAGCCATACGACTTAGGTATGTCTGTAACCCAGTGAATGCATAAAGAAGCACAGCAAATGGTGACAGAAAATAAGGGGCAAGGTTATGTCCCGAAATGGTGGTGGGGGTCATGAGGATGGTGCTAATTAGGAAGAGTGATGTAATGCAGTGGGTTGGGGCAATGTTTAATTCCTGCACTGGATGGTCATTGCACTGCATCTCCTTGGTTTCTACTTACTTGTTATGCTCCACATTTAGATTTTCTATGCTTTTTGGTATAGATTATAATTAACAATATACATGTAGAAATCAGGGTCTAGGAGATCCTCATGCAGGGAGCAAGGGTGACTGTTTATAATCATGAGGAAGCAGCTGGCCTGAGAGCTCAAATGGGAGCTTGTGACAGGCAGAGAAAAGGACCTGGTATGTTCCACCCAATGTCACCATGGTGATGGGTCAGTCTTGAGGCTGCTGTTCCTTGGTGATGAGCAATAAAGATGAGAGGCCAGAGGCACTCTTAGGTGGGTTTCTCTGTGTCTGCAGTAGATTCATGGATAAGCTCATGGCTGAACGTGCTGTAGGAGGTGGCCCTGGTTGGAGGTGCACTGAGGTGCGACCTGGAAGGGTACCTTCTTGTCCTCTGCTCTTCCCTTCTCTCTGTGCCTCCTGGTCATCACGAGGTGAGCAGTTTCCTCCACTGGCCCTTCAGCCATGATGTTCCTTCCATGGACTGAACCTATGGAAACTGTTGGCCCCAAATCTCTCCTCCTTTAAGTTGCAAGTGCAGGTTATTTTGTCCCAGTAACAGCAAAGTGACCAGTGCAATGCTATTTGTGTATTCTTGAGCTGCATCCTGATTTATCAGTGAGCATCCCCACAGGGTTGTGGAAAGCATACCTATAAACTCTAGCCCAAGACAACCTTCTCAGTTTGGATATTTCCAATAAAGAAGGAACTGAGACTCCAGAAATGACGTTTAAACAGCCAAGTAGCTTAGGTATCATTGTTCTGAGTCAGACTGTTCTTTATGAAAACTCTGAATCTCTGTTCCTCTCTTCCTACTTTTGAGAGGCTCAAGGCCAGGATTCCTGTGGACTTGTATTCATTCATCCAAAACCATTCACTGAATGGAAGTTAGGTTCTTGTATGGCTTCAGGCAGAGCAGATAATACATTGTTTCCTCTAGACGTCCCCCGTGAATGATACAATCATTTAGAAAAGATAACTAGGGGTTGGGGATATAGCTCAGTGGAATAAGCACCTGCCTAGCAAGCGCAGGGTCCTGAGTTCGATCCCCAGTACCGCCAAAAAAAAAAAAAAAAACAAACCCAACCTCCTAGAAAAGATAACTATGTGTATGTAATTAAAGTATGATGAGTGTGACGAAAATGGCCCTTTAAAGGTAACATTTAATGATGTGTATTATGTTCGCTGGGGTGAGGGTTAGCTCTTCCGCTGTGGGCTCATTATTCCCAGTTGACAGGTGACAGTTGATGCACACCACAACTTCCTGAAGGCCAGTAGACACCTTTCTGAAGGTTAAAGCAGCTATACATGAGGATCTGGAGTTGGAAGAGATGATGATGAGCGTTAAGGATGCCCGACCTTAAATTTAACCATGCCAAGGAAACGGAAACCTAGAAAAATAACTCCTTTCCTCCCTCCTTCCTTTCCTTCTTCCTTTCCTCATTCCCACATTCCTTTTCTTCCTCTGTCCTTTCTTTCTTTACTCTTTCCACCTCTGCATAGCGTATGTAACTATGAGTTGCTCAAAGAAATGGATTTTATCTTCTAATTGTCCTATGTTTCTGAGGAGGCTCGTTTACTTACAAGCCAGGCATACTGATGCACACTGGCTTTCCTGACACTGTGAGAGGCTGAGGTAGGGGAATCTGGAGTGTGAGGATAGCCTGAGAAGTTTGGGAAGATCTTGTTTCAAAATGAAAAATTAAAAAGGCGGTGGGGGCTTAGTACATTGCAATGGCACAGCCCCAATAAATCAAAAAACAAACAACAAAGATAGCCAAGTCCCAGATGTCTTTGCTGGCCCGAGCACCACTTAATTCTCCTCTCCTGGGTGATACAGAGGGGGAGCTCTGGGAAAGGTGTGAATGGAGGGGAGTGCCAGTTTGTCCCAGTAGCAGCCCAGGTGGAAGTGGGGAGAGCCCAGGGGTGTGTGGGGGGGAACTTCAGCCCTAACATCAGGCTCTGAACCTGTGACTGGGAAGGAGAGCAGAAGCCCAAATAGACTGTGTCTCAGTGGCCCTCACTATGTGAGGACCTCACAACCAGTATTTGTGTGACAAGTCACATTCCACCTTCCCAGCATCTTGTTGCCACCCAGTTGGGTTTTTTCACATCAGTCTCAGTCTTAGAATAGTGTGGAAGTCGGTTTTGCAGGGTATGAGAGGTGGGAAGGCTGCTCCTTGCAGAGGTCCTGCCATCTCCTGGTGGCTGACATGCTATCTGCTTTCAAGTAACTATCTTCTTATCATTAGAACCAAGTCTTAGGCAATAAAGAGGGACACAAAGATGAGATGTAGAGAATCCATTCACTCTTTAAAAAATTCACATTGACAGAAGTTACTCAGAAGGTCATTGAGTTCCTTTATGGGGCAACCTAGTTCAAGACAAGCAATCCATCAGACATTGGATGGCATGATGTTTCGGCCTTTTGGGGACCAGATAATGTGTTCATGCCTTTGTAAAACAAAGCAGGCCACTGGTTTCATTTCAATATTCATTATCAATTCTAATTAAATTGGCAGTGATGTCAGTGGCATGCTGTGTGTTCACGTGTTATCTGGCCATCTTCACATGAGGTGTCTTTTTACCATCATTTTATGGAGCGGAAAGGACTTTTCATTTTTTGGATGTAGAAATGTGACTCAGAAATGGTGGTGTATGGGGTATAGGCTGTGCACTGCACAGAGCCAGGGAGTGCCCTTCCTATATTAGCAAGCCCTGTGCCCAAAGCATCACTGAGGGTGGCTGAAACATCTGAGCCCATCTTGATCTTTAATCAAAGCTGTCTTTTATTCACAGAGTCAGATGTCCTGCTGCTGCATTGTGTTTCATTCACATGTGCTTTTTGTTGGAAAGGGTGATGAGCCCAAGGGTTCACAGGAAAACAACAGAACTTTTGCAAACTCTTCCCTGGCAATTCTATGCAAGAAAGAATTATGGAGAAGACAGCACTGAGGGAGGGTGGTGAGGGGCAGCACAGAGCCATATTGTGAGGGCCAGAACAGAGCCACAGAAGGAGGAATTTAACACGGGAAGGGGGAGGAGCGGCTGGGGTCTGGAAGGAGAATTTCCCTGAGGCAGCTGCAGGGACAGGGAGGCCATCAAGGCGTGGAATGTTTCTCTAGTGCTGGATTTCACTTGGAACATTTGTTTTAAGTCATCTCTGGTGAAAAAAAAAGACCCCACACTTGTGCCACAGCAAATAGAGGAGTCAGACTGGCAGCTGCAGGGTGACATCTGTGCCTGGGCTTTTTGTTGTGAGTTAGTTCACCTCTGCGGTACATAATGACTACAGTCATCTTAGGGAGTAGGTACATGTACTTTGCATATCGTGTTTGTTTTTATTCTCTTTTCCTTCTCCTCTCTGCCCCTCCCCCTACCTCTGGGTCCTCTCTCTATTTGCAAAATATCTGAAAGTGCTAACATCAGCATCCCAAGCTGCTCTAAGCATACTCATGCTGACAGCAGCACACTCATGCTCATCAGAGCTGTGCCTGGCACTTAAGGAGAATGCAAAGAGGCCTTCTGTTTATATTGCTGAAGTCCACAGGCAGCACTGGCTGGGTCCGCCTTTTTCCCCAAGCCCCGTGGCTCTTCCTCCTGCAGCCTGGGGGAACTGGGTGCCCGGCCATTGTGGGGCTTGGTGGCCTTGTAGTAGGACCTTTGGACTTCCTGAGAACGTTCTGACAGCAGAAAGACACCTCCAGTCTTGTAGAACACATGGTCACCATCTGGAGACATCAACACCCCTGGCATTAGCAGGATTAAGTAGGATCACTTTTGACTTGCAGGAAGACACAAATGATTATAAAGTTTCTTTGATTCTTAGCGAAGCATTTCTGTGTTTCTCTCCAACTGCCTGCCCCACCCCCAGGTTCCTGCACAGAGGTTTACAGTAAACAGGGATTAGACACTGCTGACCCAGGGTGACTGGCAGATGGTTTTCATTAACTGTGCGCTAAAGAGAAAGGATTTAAGAGGAGCTTGAAGGTGATTTACACGTGGCAGACTTTACATTTGCACACCATGGATTCAGACCTAAGCTGCTACTACTGATGCCTGGCCTGCCATTCCTGGCTTCTGTGTTCTTTGTTCCACATATATCTGTTTTCTAAAAAAAAAAATTTTCAGGATGAATGCATATGTTTCTGTCATTTGATTATACAAACATATGGCCCCACTGTCCCAAATGAGCCTGCATCTCTGCCAGGTTACTGAAGTTTCACAGAACCTGCAGTGCAGATGAAGAACAGTAGCTTTAGGATGTTGATCACTTTGGAAGCCCCACATCCCCATACCACTCCTGTCAGGCTCCAAAAGTCTAAATGCCTCCCAAAAGCGTCCTATATTCAGAGGGGTTTGCTGGAAGGTGATTGGATTCTGAAGGCTCTAAATTTATCAGTGGATTAATTACTTCATAAAATTGTAATTTGATACCTTTATTACTACATGATTGTAACTTAGTTGGGAGCTAGAAGGGTCGATCAAAGTTGACCATGAATGTTTGCATTTAAAATTTTATTACAATAAAAGACACATTGGCGTGAGTTCTCCTCAGAATCTTCCCCCTCAACTTAAAGCTACCCCATCATTCTTGCTACTTTCTAAAAGCAGTTCTAGAAGTCCTCTTTCCTGTCTTCTCCTGGCTGTCTCTATGACCTGAATTGACTCAAAATATTTATGGCAATTTCTGTCAAACAAAAGTATGACTCTGTGTCCTCACCTACTTTAGTCACTGGATCTGGCACCGTGTGACTTCTAGCTTCTTCTCAAAATCAAAATGACCAGGAAAGGGAAATGGTTTTGAATCAACTCAAGACATTGAGGCAGACAGGTCAGTGCAACTAAAGACACTCAGGAAAGAGGACTCAGAGCTGCTGCAGAAAGTGGCCAGGATGATGGGATGAGTGTGTGTAAAGTGAGGGGAGGATTTTGAATGGGATTCATGGCAGTGTGCCTTTTATGTAATATGCATTTTTAATTTAATCATTCTCTGTACTATTTAATCACGTTTGGTTGCCAGCTGCTTTTTGTCTGGTTTCTTCCCTGTATCTCTGCTTCCTGGCTGCCGTGAGGTGAGCACTTCACATCACCACACCTTTCCATTGTGATGTTCTGCTTCATGTTATGCTCACAGCAATGGAATCAGCAAACCATGAACTGAAACATCTGAAACCGTGAGCCAAAATAAATCTTTCTTTCTTTTAGGTGATTTTCTCAGGTATTTGATTACAGTTATCAAAAATTAGTGTAGCTCCCTTCTTCCCCTCCACAGGAAGCTGGAGGTAAGCATTCTTGTGCATGTTTTACTCGGTGAAGAAATAAGGCAGAGAGTTACTAGCTGATAGCAAGGGTTATGTTCCTGAGTACTGCTCTACCACGTCCCAAAATCATGGCATAAAAATCCTGGTAGAAGCCCAGGAACTCAAGACTCAGACCAATCTGAATGATGATCTGTTGGTACTGGGCAATTTGTCACCTTCCTCATGGTGCCCAGGGAGACTGGCCAGGGGCCACATATCAGTATCTGAGTAGACAGAAGGAAACTAAGTCCCAACTTAGGTAGTCTGTATTGCTAATCTTTGTTCCTTTGTAATATTTTCAGCCTATTATTACCTCAGTTTACAATTAATTTGAAATCTAGAGAAGATAAAAATGGCTCAAGTATGTAAAGCAAGTGAAAGGTAGATACTTGATTTAATCCAGGAATCTGAAGTAAAAGGCTGTGTTTGTATGCATAACAATGTAAGTAATGAGGGAGAGAATGAAATGACATCCAGGAAAAAGCTCCTTGCCCCAGGACCTGATTAAGGCTTGGACTCTTGTGACGACCTAGTAGAGGTCATGGTCGGGCTTCTCTACAGTTCACATGAGATGTATATGTTACATGATCATCATGTTTCCCCTAAGGAGTGTTTCCCATGAAACAGATGTCATTAGGATAGACATGGTGGTGTGTGCTTGTAATCCCAGCACTCTGGGAGGCTGAGGCAAGAGGATTTCAAGTTCAAGCCCGACTTCATTGCTTGGAGGGACCCTACAAACCGAGGAACACTGGCAACCACCAGAAGTTATGGGAGGGAGTGGAGGGAGAGAAACATTTTAGGGGGTCATGGGGGCATCTGGTCTTATTGGCATCTTGATCTTGTGCATCTGACCTTCAGAGCTGGCTTGGTCAGCTCTCCCCTTGCTGCAACACCTGATGCCCATAATGTAAGCAGGAGAGGGTGAGCTAGGGTTGTGGCTTCAGAGGGCTCATCCCAGGGTCACCGGTGCCAGTGCAGGAGTATTACGGTGGGAAGGCAGCAGGAGCAAAGCTGCTCAACTCATGGCGGCCTAAAAGTAGAGCAAGGGAACAGTATCAGAGGGGAGGGACCATGGATAGAGCCCACCCTCGATGACCACTGAGCCACACCTGGAAGTGAGCACCCACAAACCTCTGGGAGGCTCTCAAGCAAATCAAACTGACACATCCCAGCTTCACTGTCATAAGAACTATTTGAAATTAAGTTTCTGGTCCTTAAGAAAGGAAGAGGTTACACAATTGCTCTAGCACCTTAAAACAAAAGTCTGAAGTCTTAGGTTGTGGATATGGAGGAATAATTATTAGGGCCAATTCTGAGGTGTTCTTGCAGGAAGAGGAAGGGACCTCAGGGATGCGCAAGCGTAGAACAAGAGTCAAGGAAGGAGAGAGCGAGAAGGCTGCTATCTGCCATCCAGGAAAAGAGCTCTTTGAGAAACCAGCACTCAGCCAGTAGTGGTGCTGTACACCTGTAATCTGAGTACCTGGGGAGGCCAAGGCAGGACGCTTGCAAGTTGGAGGCCTGCCTGGGCAATTTAACAACCTAGTAAGACACCATCTCAAAATAAAAAGAAAGACAAACAAACAAATAGGGCTGGAGATGCTCTGCGCTCAATTCCTAGTAACACATACACATACACATACACATACACATACACATACACATACACAAACACACACATACACACACAATGCAAACACAATTCAGGATCTTCAGCACTGGGTCTGAAACTTCCAGTCTCCAGAACTGTAGGAAATGAAAATCTGTTGCTTCAATTACTCAGAGTATGGTATTTATTTCTTGTATGGCAGCCTGTGGTGACTAACACAGGATCTGAGGCCCTGTATCAGACAGGCACCAGGTATGGCCAGATTCTCAGCTCTCTGGTACATGAATGATGGTGTGGAGGTGGAAAAGCCTGGGAGGAGGTGGGAGAGGAGTAACACACTCCCACAATGGGCGGCAAGGCTGGGGAGACACCAGGAATGTTGTGTCTGCAGAATTCTTGGGGATGACCAGTGTCGTTTGCCTTCATGGAGACTCCCTTCACCCTGACTTCATCTCTGCACGTCTTGGTGGCTCTGATGGCTCTTTGATGCTTTTTTGATCTGAATGCTCAATTTTCACAATTGGAGTTTTGGTTGCCATTTCTACTCTGGCTACACTTGGAAGTCAGGTATGGTATTGCTCTAAGTATGGGATTCGGGAAGGGAAAAATGAACAGGTACAAAGAAATTTGGGAGTGAGCAGGGTGTGAGGTGGGATGCGTATTCATGAGCTAAACTAACTCAGATAGCTGCTCTACTGATAGTTTGCAATTCTCTGTGTATCTTATTCCAGGTCAGTTTCATTACAGAGATCACTTTTCATCAGGAGGCATAATAGGTCTGGAAAAGCTTTTGCAATAAGATAGTTAAGCTCTTCACCCTATTGTTAACCAACTAGGTACCATTATGGACATTGCTCCTCATCTGATCAGCTCATCAGTTTTGTTGTTGTTGCTCATAACACTCACTGAAATAAGATTTTTATTCTAAAGGACTTAGCAGAGTTTGTTGTCTTTGGCATGCTTGCTGGGCAGTATTTTTCTGAATTCTAGCCCAGCATTGTATCACCTTGAGAACCTCCTGTGGACTCTCATTAATGTGAGCTTTCTTGTACTTTTTCATTTTACCATTACAGTTCTCCAGGGAACAGGCAGTTCTGATATTCCCTTTCCTTCTGTTACAACAGAATATTATTTATTATTTAGATTTATAAGCCAAACCCTTTTGCAATAAAGTTCCTTCAGGGCACATGCACACACAAGGTTAAAAGCTTTAGGTCAAATACACAGAACTATAAAAATAAACAGCGAGATCCACAGTAGAAATATTATTTAAAGCTAAGCAGTGACTTCAACATAGTGGCCCTTTTCATAGTGGAGGTCATTTGCAAAGATACAAAGATGAATGAATCTCATAGATCTCACCAGTTATTTAATTATGGAATAGGGAAAAAAATGACCTACCCCTCAGAATTTGCTTCAAAATTGTAGTGAAGCCAGACCCGAACCAATGTGTCAATTAGCGTTTCTCAAAACAGATACATGGAGGAAAATTCACACATCCCAGGAGCATAGGAACAAACATTGCTCCATGCTATCTTAGGCAGGTATTTGGAAAAGTTACAGGGATGTTGGCCAACAAAGTAAGCTGGGAAATCTGTGAAATCAATCTTGACCTCTGAGGTGAGATAAGTTCTGTTCTTGATGTGTCTTCTCTTCCTTATGTTGACTTTGTCATAACATTCAGGACTTGGTTGGATTTTTGCTTACATATCTGCATTGTGCACCAGCCTGAGGTGCTACAGAAGGGTCTTGTCCATATTGTGTTTCCACACCCAGTGCTTGGCATGTGGAACCCTCCATAAAGGTGTATTACATAACTGGACATGGGCACCTTTCCACCTGAGATGCTTTGCAAAGCTAAAATTATTAGCTAGGATGTTTGTGTTCCAACAAGCCGTGAAGCTTTGAAAACAGGAGCCAGCCCCAGAGGACAGAGGGAGCCAAAAGTGTGGCTGTTTGTTTTTTAGCTTCAGCAAACCTCAGTGCTGAACTCACCAGAGTTGAAAGAGAATATGCAGAGCCAGAGCTGGGAATGTTCCGGTGGGAATCATAAGGAACCAGGCGCTCTGAATCACTGTCTCATTGCTCTGTGCCCAAATCCTATCACAGACTGAATCTCAGCTTTCCCACCTTGTACTGAACAATTTGTTAGTTCCAGGATAGCCATTTAACAGAGAGGCTTCATTGATCTCTGCCGAGTGGAGCAGTTGTCAAAATACTTGTTTCTGGAGTGGAGAGACTGTCCAACTGCTTCTCTCCTCCCACTTGAAATCATGGTGGTCTGTGCAGCTTTGGAGGCTCCAAGACCAGGCTTTAGCTGAGGTTCTTCTTTTCTGCCAATGACCTTGGTCAAGTTACTCTGTGTTTCTGATTCTCTCTTTTTTTTTTTTTTCCCGGTACCAGGGATCGAACTCAGGACCTTGCGCTTGCCAGGCAAGCGCTTATGCCACTGAGCTATACCCCCAGCCCCTGTGTTTCTGATTCTCATATGGAAAACAAGAATAACATTAACACCTCTCACAACACTGTAGGCATTATATGGACTGAAGGCTTAGATCAGTGCCAACAGAATTATTGTTACTATGATAGTATCATAATGTGATCATTATAAAGCTACCTTGAGATGTGATAAAAATGTATAATATGCAAAGAAATTTAAGAGGTGGCGTCACTGTTCCTATTTTGTACTTGAGGAGCAGACTTGGGTGTGTGCTGGCAAGGAAAGCAACGGGACGTGAGCTGAAGCTGTGGATGCAAGTCTCTCTGGTGTAACCCACTACGTTTCATGTTCCTGTCCTTTTTGCATCTCAGGACTGCGCAGTGCAGCTCCTGACTGCTGGTTTTCAGCAGGTGACAAGCCCACACCCAGTCCTTGATGGAATCAGTTACCCCAAGGTGCTGACTCAGTTATCCGGCCTTGTCTTATAAATCTGCCACTGGTCTCATTCAACAGCACTTGAGAAAGGCCGTGGTGAATTTTGTTACAAGAGGAAACTTTACAGCAAAACTTGTGTTCTTGGAAAGCATAGGAGCAAAATCCAGGTGGAATGGGGCCCAGCATGAAGGAGGCAGAGAGCACAGCACGCAGACCACGGAAGACCAGCACACGAGAAATGCAGCAGCTGTTTTGGCTCTGTGATTCTTTGCATCTTCGTATGTACAACGAGGACATCGTGTCCATGAGCTACGCCAACCAGCTCTCCGGTTCTAACATTTTAAGGTGTCATTAAACTCTTCGTTCTGGACCAGGACTGTCCAATCAGGACTTCCGTCAGGGCTGCCCAGGTTTAACTCTCCAGCGCAGCAGTGGTGGCCACGTGGGAGGCTGCAGCAATTAAAATCTATAGCTAAGGAGCTACAGGCTACATTTTATTTAATTTTAGTGATCAGAGAGTCAAGAGATTGGTGCCTCGGGACCAGGTGAAAGTTCATTGGATTTACCAAACTGGCTGGGCCTCAGGGACCACATATTTGTTCAAACATTTTTCTGGTTGTTTCTGTGGCTGGTTTTAAACAAGACCAACATTTAAAACAATAGATTTTGAGGAAAGTATCTTCCTTCCCTAATGTGGGTGAAAGTTCTCCCAATCAGTTGAAACTTGACTAGATGAAAGGACTAACTCATGGAGAGATAGGGACAAGGGTCAGCGTGCTGCCCTCTTTTTTCCCATTCCGTTCCATTTATATTTATGTTTTATATTCATTTATATTTATATGTACACAGAAGTGTCCTAATGGGTTGCTTCTCTAGATGTCTCAGCTACTTTCCCACCACTAAGACACAACGCCCAACACCCACAGCTTACAGCGGGAAAGGGTGATTTCGGTTCATGATTTCCGTCCACGGTGGGAGGCTCCAAGGCAGGAACACCACGGCAGAAGGGTCTGGTGGAGAAAGCTCTCGCCTCGCGGCGGTCAGGAAGGCAGAGGGTGGGGAGGAGCCAGGACGAGAACGCACCCTTCCAGGTCTCACCCCAGTGAGCTTCTCCAGCCAGGCCCCGCCTCCTACAGCACATTCAGCCCAGAACTCATCCACGATGGGTCCACTGATGACACAGCGCCCTGGGACCCAGTCACCTCCGACCGCGTCCCTGGGGGGTCTTTCAGATCTAAACCACAACACCAGAGAAGCCTGTGTATTGCAGGCCACGGGGATAGGACCGGCAGCTGGATGGTTCAGAGCGAGAACCACCCTTGGAGCTGCTGGGAAAGGAATGCTCCACCCACACTTGGATTTCAGGCTGCCGGCCTTTGGAGAGCTCAGTAAACAGATTTCTAAGTTTTGAGCTTCTGGCCACTGCTTCCAGTGGCCGCAGGTGGCTGATATACAGAGCTTCCTCTATGCGGTTGTAGAGGAACAAGATGTAGCCTGTGATGCCTTGCTTGTGGCCCAAGGAACTCACACGCCTGAAAGGCAGGACAGGCATTCAAAAGGGATCAGACAGCACAGGGAATTGAGGGTACAGTGTCAACACCAAGAGTAAAGTCTGTGAAGACCGGTGGTGGGAGATAAGCCTGCAGCAGTAATTTGAGGACTATCATAGTGAGAACTGAATACTTACCAAATAATTACAGATTTATGTTGTCTTTTTTTCCTTAGAGACCATGAACATTTATTTTACTTTTTCAGAGAAGGGATGTGATCAGCACCATTCTTGGTGGCGTTGATTCTATTGTGTGTCATAGCTTGCCTAGGTGGGGCAGGTGGGAAGAGGGTCCTAGGTGCCACACAGGGCAAAGGCCATAAGTGCTTATGCACCGATGTCACTACCTGGCATTGATTTGTGACATGAAGTCAAAACTGAGCTCATGGCATTTCCTTCAGTTTCAACACAGATATTTTCATAGCACAGCTAGATGTTCTTACAGTTGTTTAAAGCCTTAGTATTTCCTTATAGATTATCTCTGAGTCATAGATGCATCTATCCTCATTTTGTAATCAGAAACACTTAACCAGCTTGTGGTTAGCTACAGTCTTCAGGATTCTAATGACATCAGGCTGGAATTGTGTCCAAGATTCATGTCTAGCTCTTTTTTCTTTCTGGATGACACACTAATGATGATGTAGTAGCCATCAGTTACTGAGGCAGAGCTGTTACTATGAGCCTGAGAGATGTGTCACACAACAGGCGTTCATTCACATACTTAGGCCTTCCGAACAGTCAGGCAACATGGACTACTATCAATTTTATGTTACAAACGAAGGGACCAATGTTAAAAGAGAGAGGAGCTTATACAGTGTCACACAGCAAGCATGCTGCGGCAGAGGTAAGAGCACAGCTGATCTCAAACCCAGCCTTGCATCTAATCCATGGAATTTTGAATTCCTAATTGCAACTGCTGGCCTGAACACCAAGGACAGATGGATCCGTCAGAAGTTAGTTGGCTTCACATTTCTGGGTGACAATGGCAACACATTTCTCCAGAAAGCCATTGATTCCACAGAGAGTTTATTTGGTGCACTTTTGGGGGAGCTTTTCAGAAAGCAAAAACGAGTTGCGGGGAGCTGAGCTCAGCCTGTTTCCCGCAGGGCTGCCTCTGACACTGCCTCCCGTCTTGTCTCGCCACTGATCTGCAGCCCCCTGAAGATCAGAGCGCTCCCAGTCTGTTTTGAAATAACTCTCTGGCCCAATTATCTTAAAAGATTTGCAGACTGCGAGGCATTTTCCTGAGCACGGGTGGGTGGGATAATCAGCCCCTACATTGCTAAGTGTTATCCTGCTAGGAATAATAAGACCCAAACAGAAGTCTTTATTCCTCAGCTGAAACATTAGTCATCCCAAGAAATTAGCTGGAAACAGGAAACCCTTTGCTAAGGGCTGTGTGGGCTGTAGAGCCCTTGGTGGTGACTTGGAAGTGGAGCTAATGTCTTCAGGAGTCTACAGCTATGGAGATAAAACATTGAATTTTTTTTCCAACTGAAAACCAAGACAAAGTTGAAATCAGCAGCCTCCGAGTGCCTACATCTTGTTCACTGTGATTTCAACAGAGGAAAGGAATGGCCTTTTTTTTTTTTAATTTTTTTTTATTTTAAAGACAAAAGAATGGAGACATATGAACCAGAAAAGCCATAAACAATACAGAAAATACAAAGTTATACAGAATATAGTAGGGAATTAGCACTGGATGTTGTATTACATAGTTATCTTCACATTAGTTAACACAAAAACATTAAAAGAAATACCAAATTATAGAGAAGATAGTAGGGAATTTGCACTGGATGCTGTATAATATAAAGTTATCTT